>SEYY01024450.1:0-40000 GCA_009176605.1 Armadillidium nasatum | reverse complement strand
GGAGGTGTTAGATCAATAAGAAAATAAGAAAATCCCTACAAGTTCCACCTAACACATATTTCGTAGGTGAGCACAGACATGGGCTTTAAAGCAATTGAGATTAAATTCGGGAGGAAACACAGAAGATTGGAGAAAATTCCACACGACAGAGTTGGCTAGAAAGAAGGAGGTATCACAGCGGAAAAGCCTGCAGTCGTGTGTGTCCACACAAAATTTATGTGCAAACAATGAATCCTTTGTGCTACGAGGCCGTTGGACAGGCAGAGGTATATGAGTGGACAATTCCCTCGAAGATTTGCCGCTGTAGTACCTTCAGAAAAGAGACAAGGCATCAACGTCACATCACAAAGATAAAGGGTCAAGTAAATTAGAAAGATTGGAATAATTGATTAGTTTTTTAGCATATGAATCAAACTTATCCAAAAGACTGGTGAAACCTTAACCACCCCAGATATGAGAGCAATACTCTATACAAGGGTGGATAAATCCATTGTATGATTTGAGTAACTGTAAAGAAATAAAAAAGTTTCGCAAACTTCTTTGAGGCAGCAATAGCAACCACAGTGATGTGAAGTTTCCAAGACAATTTTTTGTTTGTTTGAAAGTCAAGGACGTTTATTCTGTCAAAAGGAAAACCATCGAAAAAAATTAAAAAGTTAGAAGGTGTCTTTGAAAGTGAGATTTCGAGAAGTTGAGTTTTAAACCAGTTGGATTTTACAAGCCTGGGAAGACTCCACTGGGAAATTCTATCCAGATCAGCAAGAATGGAATCTAGATGCAAAAGAGGGAGCAGATTTGAAATGAGGAGAGGAATGGAGGGTCGAGTCATCGACAAATGAATGGCTAGGGTTAGACGAGCAGCTGAGAAGATGATTAATGAAAAGTAGAAATAGAGTATGAGACAAGACAGAATCCTGAGGAACACCACAATTGACAGAAAATAAAGAAGTCGCCTCATCAATAACAGCCCAAATGGAACGATTAGAAAGAAAACTAGGCATAAGTGAGCAAAAAGAATGAGTCTGCCTCTAACGTTGAAAGCCATACTGAAGATCAGATTGCAGGGAATGGGATTCCAGATTTTAGTCAAAATTCAAGTCAGAGCTATAGGGCAATGGTAAGAAGAATCAGAGTGGCTACCTTTCTTCGGAAAAGTTGGACCAATACGTGCTTCCAACAGTGAGGGAAAATACTAGTATTAAGGCATGGAGAGAAATGTTAAGCGAGAGACTGAGCCAACTCAGAAACACACTACCTTAAAAATCGAGGAGGAATGCCATGAGGGCCGCTTGCCTTCCTAATGTCCATATATTTCAGAAGTCCATGTGCCTAATAAAATGTAGTCACAGTTAAAGTCATGGGACAACTGAGATTAGAAGAAGTAGGAAGAGAATTGCCGAAGTTGTCCAGGGTTGAATTAGAAGATAACAGGAGGCCGAAGAGATTAGCTTTTTCAGTTGGAGTATTCACAAAAGAAAGAAGATTTTATATATATATATATATATATATATATATATATATATATATATATATATATATATATATATATATATATATATATATATATATATATATATATATATATATTAAATATTACTTTCTTCCTCTGATTCGCTCTGATGGCTCTATTGCTAACACTACAACTGAAAATGTTAATTTGCTCTGCCTCCTGTTCTACTCTAAATTAAACATGGACGACTTCCACAATTCTCCTTCTACTTCTCATCCCAGATATTCCATGCCTTTACCTGTAATTACATTTGATCAGATCCATAGACTTCTGAAATATATGAGCATCAGGAAGGCAAGCTGACTGGATGGCATTCCTCCCTGAGTTTTAAGGGAGTATGCTTCTAAGCTGGCTCGGTCAGTCGTTCAACTTTTTCCTCTATGCCTCAATACTAGTGCTTCCCCTTAATGTTGCAAGCTCGCATTAGTCCGAAGAAATTTTAACTGCTTTAGTCTTTCTAACTATCGCGTACAGGGTAAGAAAGAAGGGAATAGGATTCCAGATGATCTAAGAAATGAGATTTGAGAAGGGTTTCAAAGATCTTAGACATCACTACAGCCCTATCAAGCCCTCTTACTTTCATTGATGGATTAGATATGCTATGCTCACCTACGAATTTTGCGTTAGGTGGTACTTGGAGGAATTTTCTTACTTTCTTATTGATCTAACACCCTCTCCTTGAATAGGGCTGTGGTGATGTCTAAGATCTTTGAAACCCTTCTCAAATGTCATTTCTTAGATCATCTGGAATCCCATTCTCTTTTTTCTGATTACCAGTATGACATTCGACGTTAGAAGTTTACTGTTGATATACTTTCGTATCTCACAGATTTATGGTCTTCTGCTCTTAGGGACCATGGTAGACATGTGTGGTGGAGCTTGACACATCTAAGGCATTACTGGCATGACATGGGTCACTGCTTTCCAAGCATACCTCCTTTGGGTTGCCACTTTCTTTTTGCTTTCTTATGTCTAGCTTTCTTTCAAATCGTTCCATTTCGGCTGTTGTTGATGGGGCGACTTCTTCTTCATTTTCTTTCTATTGTGGCATTCCTTTGGATTCCGTCTTGTCTCATACTCTATTTCTACTTTTCATTAATCATCTTCTCAGCTGCTCGTCTAACCCTAGCCATTCATTTGTCGATGACTCGACCCTCCATTCTTTAATACTCATTTCAAATCTGCTCCATCTTTGACATATAGAGTTTCCTCTCGTCTTTATCTTTCCGATTACATTCTTGCTGATCTGAATAGAATTTCCTAGTGGAGTCATCTCAACCTTGTGAAATTCAAATCTTTGAAAACTCAACTTCTTTAAATCACGCTCTCAAAGGCACCTTCTAACTTTCCTATTTCTTTCGATGGTTCTCCCGTCTTTCCTGTTGGCAGTATAAACATCCTTGGTCTTCACATAAACAAAATAAATGTCTTGGAAACCTAGCATCACAATGGTTGCTAGGGCTGCCTCAATGAAACTGGGATTTCTGCTTAGACTGCGACAATTTTTTACTACTTCGCATTTACTCCAATTATACAAAGGCCTCATCCGCCCTTTTTTGAGGTACTGCTCTCATATCTGAGTGGGCTCAGGTTTCCTACCTTTTGGATATAGTTGAGTCAAAAACTAAGTCTTATATATTGTTCCGCTCTTTCTAATTTACTTGACCCTTTATGTTTGCGAAGTGACATTGATGACTTGTCTTTCGCTTGACATTCTTTCAAATGTTAAATTTCGGCTGTTGTTGATGGGGCGACTTCTTCTTTATGTCCTGTCTATAGTGGCATTTATTCCACTCATATAGCTCCGCATTTACAACGGCCTCGTAGCACAGGGAGTGCATTGTCTGCACATAAATTTTGCATAGTCATAGGCAACTCCAGGCTTGTCCGCTGTAGTGCCTGCTTTTTTTCCAACCAACTCTGTTTTGTGGAATTCTCTCCCATCTTCTGTGTTTCCTGCTGAATTTAATTTCAATTACTTTAAATCCCACGTCTATGCTCACCTACGAAATTTGCGTTAGGTGGTGCTTAAAGGAGTTTTCTTACTTTCTTATTAATCTAACACCCCCTCCTTGAATAGGGCTGTGGTGATGTGTAATATATATATATATATATATATATATATATATATATATATATATATATATATATATATATATATATATATATATATATATATATATATATATATATATATATATATATATATATATATATATATATATAGACCGGGGCCCCGGCCCCGGTCCCGGCCCCGGCTAAAAATCAGGGAAAACCGGGGTTTGCCGGCTGGGGTTAAAATTTTAAATTATACTTAGGTGACAGTTCAATTTCAAATTTTTTTTTTTTTAAATTTTCAGCTGATTCTTCTGAAATTTTCAGAGTAAATTGTTTTTATTTTCCCGGTGAAGAAAGTCCATTTCTAGCGTTTTTCTGAGTCTATAATTTAAATTTTTTTTCTTAAATTTGACTCTTTTTCAAATGAATGGCAGGGCTAAACCACTTTTTGTAATAATCTGAAATTTGATTTATATATTAAAAATTTTATGGGCTACAAAAACTTCTAACAGACGTTTGTTCTCAGAGTTATAGAAAATATGTTATGAGCCCAAAACTGACCAACTATCGAATTTTTTTTTTTTTTTTTAAATCCATTTTTTCGGACTAAAAAATAAATATATAATAAAAAAAATACAATTATAAAATTTCTTATTTTTGGTGAGTGTATAGAGGAGGGATAGGGCTACAAATTCCTCCCTATACTTTACTCGATGCATTCGCTGGTTTCGAGATATAGGCTTCAAAAAGGTCCATTTTTGACCAAATTTCAAAAATTTCCAAAGTTTGAGAGGCTATATCTCGCTTCAAGCAAATAGTATTTAATAATGCACTGAATAAAAGTTGTTGCCTTGTCCCTCCTCTAAACAATTTTTAAAAATAAAAAAATTAGTATGTACCGTTTGTTTTTTTTTGGGGGGAAAATAATTTTTTTCTCCAAGAAGGGTACGATTTTTACAAATTGTTTTTCAAGTGCTTATAACTTTTTTTCTAGACGGGATATCAAAAATCTGTTCTTACCAATGCAAGAAATTGGGGCTAAGATTATTCGGTTAAATTTTCAGCTCATGTGGATCAGTGGTTTGTCAAAGCTATTCATTTTTTTCAACTTTGGGTCCAAATAACTTTCAAACCGCTAAAGACTCAGAAAAATGCTCGAAATCAACTCAGAACTTCGGGAAAAATGCATATGCCCTGAAAATTTCAGCTCAATCAGTCAAATAATAAAAAATAAATAAAAAATTCAAACTAAATATAAGAAAATTAAGATTTTTTTCTTGTTTTTAAATATTTTCTTTTTCTTTTGATCGCTTCTTTTCTGATAGTGAATGTTCATCTTTGTGTTTTGATGTTAGATGCCCCATAAAGATTTGGTTGAAAATTGTTTACTTGTGGCACCCGGAGTTCCTCTTCTAATATTCTGACTGCACGATGTTACATGTAGCTATTTCGAGCCTATCCTGAAACATTGTAAAGTACTCCAATACTGCAGAAGCTGATCTTTTAGCCATATTGACAGAAAATATAAACAAATTAGTAATTTTGAAATAATGTAACTAAATGATACAAGTTTGATACATAGCAATAAAATAACAATATGTATAAATACAGGTTATATTGATAATTTTATATCTTACATTTTTTCAAACTTTACCTAGGGGTCTTACCTATTTAAAAATGTTGATTCACTAGTATGAATCAGAAAAAAATGTTTTTTAAATTTGTACTTTTTTTTAAACTTATATTATACAAAATCTGTAATTTTCTGAAAATTTTCAGAAAAAATGGATACAATCATTAATTTAAGTGAATGTTAGCTATTCTACTCCTTCCTTACAATTAAATAAACCAATTAAATTTATATCTAATTTTCTTAACCTAAAATTTCAATGCTTTTGACCTCTTTACAAATTTTAGGCAACCCCGGCCAGTACCCCGGCAAAATTCCAACCCCGGTCGGTCCCTATATATATATATATATATATATATATATATATATATATATATATATATATATATATATATATATATATATATATATATATATATATATATATATATATATATATATATATATATATATATGAGCTTATAGCCTTTTTATATAGTAACATAAACACACGGATATGGAACATTAAAAATCTGCATCCGCGGATGTGAAAAAATAGATCCGCATCCGCGGATATTAAAAATTTGACATCCGATACTTCACTACTGTAGATATAAGAATTTGGCTTAGTTTAAAAGAGACGAAAATGTTTGAAACTACTTCTCACGGATTTTATCTTCCAAAAGATCTACAAATAAAACATCTATCAGATATTCAAAAACTAAATGAAAGAAAATTAAAAAAGAGTGTGCTAGAAGTAGGGGTGCACCGATTAATCGGCAGATAATCGGTAATCGGCCTAATCGGCCACATTACCGATTAATCGGTAATCGGCTATTCACATGATTAATCGGCCGATTGTTTAAATCCTTTACCAGAACAAACCAACCTTTACAAGACCATTTCATAACTGCCAAGTTAATCATCAGATAGCTTCGACACAGTAACAAATAACAATACCAATATAATTTTCAAAATTGTTAGTCATTTTGTGTCTGGCTGCTATTATGGCTTTTGCCTTTTTTTTTTTTTTTTTTTTTTTTTTACTTAAGAAATCATTCATAAATTATGAAACATTACATATTATAATTGACTCATTGTTAATACAAATACATACATACAAATTGCATAATAATACTACTAAATTTTGACAGTTTTCCTTGTTTTCTGTTTATACTTTTGCCTCTTCAATTCATTTGTTTCTATCTTCTCAAGCTCATCAGTATTTAAGGAAACCGTGAACTCAATGACCCACCCTTCAGAGTGAAAAAAAAAATTTAAATTTTTTTTTCTTTTTTTCAGGGGTTTTATAGTACATTCTCTTGTGATTCTAAATGTGCAATTAGATTTTTAAAATTCGTTATAGTCTCCCTTAAAAAGCTTTGCCAGTTCAAGGTCATTTGGACTTTAAATTAGCGACATCTGGCAATTATAAAAAAAATGAAATTTTAATTTTAAATCTTTGTTTTTTCTTACAGATTTATAGAGAATAATAAGCTGATTCCAAATCTGTAATTAGTTTTTCCTAATTCCAAATAGTTTTCGAGATATGACCACTCAAACTTGTGGAAAAATCCATTGTAATTTGATCTCTTTTGTGGGCGTGGTTTCTCCTTTTTTTTTTTTTTTTTATTCGTCCGAGTAAAATGTTTGCTAAAAAAAAACTTCT
This sequence comes from Armadillidium nasatum, assembly GCA_009176605.1. NCBI lineage: Eukaryota > Metazoa > Arthropoda > Malacostraca > Isopoda > Armadillidiidae > Armadillidium > Armadillidium nasatum. The sequence goes on along the minus strand of SEYY01024450.1, from coordinate 33,154 downwards.
CGATCGATTTCTTTCAAACTTTTTTTAAATGAACTAGAGATAGTTGGAGGAAGATATCTACGTAGTTTTATAGACCAGAATAATGCGGTTCTATTAGGGTAATCATAAATATATCAAAATTTGACCAAAAAAAAAAAAATTTATAATTTTATCTTGCTTCAACATAGAAGAATATGGTAACGCCACGGCGTATATCATTGGTTGATACCTTTTCGGAGAGCTACAAATGTTCTCAAACGTTTAAAAGAAAAAGCAAAAGAAAATATTGAAAATTAAATATTTTACGAAATATTTCGTGAAAAAAGTCGGAAAAATACAAGGACTGTAGGGTCCCCCCCCAAAAAAAAGGGGTCGATCGATTTTCTTCTTTCTCAAAATAATGATAGATAAGGGTTAGATCTTTAAATAAGCACTCGCTCCATAACATTGAAAGCTTTATTTCCTGTGAGTTCAGGGTCCCCTTAAAGTTCAATACTCTTAAGTTATAATGGAGAAACATAAGAGTTTCCCCATTTTCAGGACACAGCCTATTCCTTGTAGGTTCATAGATGTTACCACCTGTACTAAAGAGTCTTTCACTCTCAACAGATGATGGTGGTGCGCTTAAATATTTTGAAGCCAAATTGCTCAATATTGGTAAAGTCTCCCGTGTCTTTTTCCACCAAAGAAATGGGTCTTCGCTTCTTTGAAGTGTTGGTATAGTTAAATATTGATCCAGTTCCTTTGCGCATCTACGAGTAACAGATTTACTCCTCTTGAGTTTGGGTTGCACATCTGTTGTACTTGCAACGTCTAAGTCTGAATTTATTTTCATAGGCTTATTTGACTCAAAATCATCTAACAGTTTTGAAAGGGAAACAGTTTTAGGTACACTTTCTTAAGTTTCATAAGTTCATCTTGATCGTCATTAGAAGAGCTGTCTCCTGTTTGACTTTCAATAGAATTTAGCTCAGCTTGATGTTCTACAATATCTATAACCCATTTCTTAATAGTGTCTTCTTTAATGTCATCCTTTTGAAATTTCAATTTAAATCTGGGATCGAGAAAAGTAGCCAAGCACAGAAATTTTTCATTTATGTATGATGCAAATCTTTTTTCAGTTGATGCACTGAATTCTTCAACAGTTGAAATAATTCCACTAAATTCACCAGTAGGTTTGGTAGCTTTTAATAGAAATAATCTGAGAGCTAATATTGTAGGGATTATCATTGATATAGTTGATGTTCTGTTACTTGATTCTTTGCTGATGTCTTCAAATGGACTTAATAACTGGACAACTTTTTCAATAATTGTCCATTGGTAACTTGATAAAGTTGGAATGTTATTGTCAACAGCATACATTATAAGAGCTTTTCGCTGTTCTAAATTTCTTTTCAGCATATAATATGTTGAATTCCATCGAGTGGACACATCTTGAATCAGTTTATGTTTGTCTAATTTAAGCTGCGCCTGGATTTCGGTTAATTTGCTAATCGCTAATATAGAATGATTAAAGTGTGAGACTATTTTTCTTTTAATTGCAATTATATTGCTCACAGCCTTTTGCGAAAATATTGATTCATTTACTAAAAGTTGCAATGTGTGTATGAAACATGATAGTGACTGTACACCACACTCCCTCATACCACCAACCATATTTGCGGCGGAATCTCGTAGTACAAGAAAAATTTTGTTGGAGATCTTATACTCATTCAGAACAATGTGTAGTTGTTCACTTATTATTTCAGCTGTATGTGAACCAGGGAAAGGAACAACTCTAAGCACAGCTCTACATTGTTCAAACTCATCTGAAAGCCAATGGCCTGTCACACTCAGAAATGGAGCATTATTTGTTGAAGCTGTCCAAATGTCTGTGGTCAAAGAAAGACTGCTAATTTCATCGAGCGATGTCTGAATTTTTGCTTTTACTTTCATAAATATATCCGGGATTATTTTGTCTGTGAAATATTTTCTTGATGGAATTCTGTAATTAGGACAGAGTTTTGCAATAAGCCTTTGGAATCCAATGTCAGATGTTAAAGAATATGGTTGAATATCAACAGCTATCATCATTTCTCCTATCAAATAATGTATTTCTTGGGACTTGTGATCGTTAATATTCCAAATTTTACTCTTTTCTAAAACTGATTGTATAGTTGGTTGAACTTTTTTTGGAGGCTCATAGTTGCTGCAACTTGCTTCTGAAGGACTTGGCTGTGACCAATAATATTGCCTTTTCAGCTTATCCGTTTCAGCTTTTGCTTCATCTGAATGAATTTTCTTAATGTGGTTCAACATATTTGACGTGGTATAACTTTTTGCAGATTTTCCACCTCTTGATATGGTGGCTTTACATAATTTACAAATACATTTACGGTTATCCTTAGGATGAACATCAAAATACTTCCAACAATAACTGGTTGACATACTGCTTTCGTTACAAAGTAATTAATTTTTAATTATTTATATCTCTATAATCGAGATTCTAGAATCTAGAGTTATCTTTAAAACTTTAAATTTTTATTTTTTAATATATCTGAAAAGTAAGCAATAAAAATGATTTACATTAATAATGAAAACATGCATAGTTATTAGTAATAAATAATAATGTTGATAACTGCTTTTTTTCGGTATTAATTTAAATTAATAATAAGTAATAATTTATTATTAATTAAAAATAATAACTCATTACTTATTAGGTGTCCTTGATGAAAGGCCGATTAATCCGTAATCGGTCGATTTCAAAAGGCCGATTAATCGGTAATTGTAATCGGCTACTTGGCTTATCGGTGCACCCCTAGCTAGAAGAATATATCAACACGGCTCTTAGTGTTTTGTGTTAACAATATAATAAAATTAAAAGTTTACACGGGGTAGGACAGACTTTAATCATATCACTAGATCATTAAACGTTGAAGAATTTACTTATCCTTTCAGAGAACAGTGGAGAGAAACTATCTACTTTAATAAATGCGAATTCCCTAACTTTGATGTTTCAAACCTTGTTCTACTTACTTATGTCACCATAGTGGGGATTGAAAATTTGAAAAAATATATATCATATCATTACTTGTGTTGCTGGGAGATGTGCAAAAGCATGTCGGAACATAAACTTGAAACTACGGATGTCAGCAATCACTAATACAATCATAAATCATTAAAACGTTTTAGAGTGTGGACGCATACGGAGAGTTTCACCCATCTTTCTATTCCCAAATTCAGAAATATTTAAGAAATATTCTTCCTTATCTCAACTACGCTTCCTTCAGAACAACATCCGACATGAGGATTCCTAATTTTATTCATAAATTGCAGGTTTATTCAATCATTATGTATACGAACGGAATCTACAGATGAAGTCTGCTGCAACTCTTACTGCTAAAGGAAAATTACATTTTTTATGTGACATTGATAAAGAACTTAATCATCGTATACAGCTAACGGCGTCTATAAAAGATGAATCTGAAACCACAAACTTTGAAATAGTGTTAATGGAGAAATACAGGACCTCCTATTCTGCATGGTTTTATTGAGAAATCTTCATCAATTAGTGAAAAAAAACCTTTGTAATTAATGTGGTACGTGTTAAGAAGAAAATAACTAAAGTTTATTATCATAAAGTTCTTACTGAAACTCGTGATGTAACATTATAAATTAACGGAGAGTGAAAAGAAAACATTTATTAAAATCCATATTAGAGATTATAAAACGTATAATAAATAATATTCCAGTTTCAATATCTTTTTCTGATGGCGAAGATATTTGCGATTATTAAAATAATGTATTTTTAATAAGATTATAAATTTATTTAATATTAGAAATTTGCATGGGAATGATTATATTGTAAGTAATAACATAATAAATGAAATAAAATAAAAGACATGCATTTTTACTTTTCCACTAAATTATGATTTTTGTTCTTTCTCTATATGAAATAAGGCTGATAAACATGAAGTATCAGGATTTGATAGGTTATGATACCACGTGGTTATGACGTCACAAACATATGATTGCCTTAGATTTTTGATTAAAGTAAATAGCAACAGTATGTAATGAATTATTAACAGGAAAAATCAGGAACTGATTAGCTACGATACAATGTGGTTACGACCTCACTTAGTTAAATAAAATGTATCATGATTTGTAATTCAGATCAGAACTTGAAAAATAAATATAGAGTTGATTGCTTAAGCCATCACTTAGTTAAATTAAAAAAGAATCACGAAATGTAATTCAGATCAGGACTTGAATGCTAATAAATAAAGAAAAGATATGACGTCACAAGAATTTATGGTCACGACCTCACAATTTTTTGTGCATTCGTATTTGAAAGTAAGATGATGATGATGATGATGATGATGATGATGATGATGATGATGATATTAGCATAGTGTTACCATATTTTACTAAAAAGTAGTTAATATCCCTCTAAATATAAATTGTCTATAAAAATAAAATGTTCTATCATGAATTTTTGTGCATGTTTTTTTTTTTTTTTTTTTTTTTTTTTACAGAACGCCACCGCTCACGGGCAGAGCCCTTTTCAAGGAGGGGGCACACACACAGAGACAAAACACATGCAAATGCACACACCTAACGCACAGCCCTCAGGTGGGCGCAGACGGAAGCCTTGAAGAGTGGAAGGTTAAATACAGAAGGAAAAATAGATGAAGTAGAGAGTTCCACAGAATAGAGGTGGCTGGAAAGAAAGAGGCACCACAACGGGAGCCTGGGATTTCCCACTTCCACACAAAAATTGGTGCGAAAGCAGGGCACCCCTAGTGCAACGAGGACGACGCAATGGAGGAGGAATGCGAGAGGCCAATTCTCTCGAGCACCTGCCATTGTAGTACCTGTAGAAAAGAGATAGCGCGCCAACGTCACGTCGCAGAGACAGAGGGTCAAGAGAGTTAGAAAGTAGGGGACAGTTAATTAATCTTTTAGCTTTTGACTCAACCCTATCCAGAAGAGAGGAGGAGCCGGAGCCCCCCCAAATGTGAGAACAGTACTCCATACAAGGGCGAATAAGACCCTTATATATTTGGAGTAACTGATCAGAAGAGAAAAATTCTCGCAATCTGAACAGAACTCCCAGCTTCTTAGAGGCCGCTTTAGCAACCATTGTGATATGTGGTTTCCAAGATAGTTTGTTGTTTATGTTTAGACCAAGAATGTTAATGTTATTTACAGGTGAGACGGGAGAGCCATCGAAGAGGATAGGAAAGTTAGGAGGTGTTTTTGAGAGGGAGATGTGAAGAAGTTGAGTTTTTAAAGAGTTGAATTTCACAAGGTTGCTATGACCCCACCGGGAAATCCCATCCAGATCGGCAAGAATAGAATTGGAAAGTTGAAGACGAGAAGCAACTCTAGAAGCAAAAGAGGGAGCAGATTTGAAATGAGTAGAAGAATGCAGAGTTGAATCATCAGCATAAGAGTGAACAGAGTTAGAAGTGCAGTGGAGAAGATCGTTAATGAAAAGTAAGAATAAGGTTGGAGATAAAACAGAACCCTGAGGAACACCACAGTTGACAGAAAAGGAGGAAGAGGTCGCTCCATCTACAACTGCCGAAATGGAACGATCTGAGAGAAAACTAGACAATAGTAAGCAAAGAGAAGGAGGAAACCCAAAGGAGGGGAGCTTGGAGAGCAGTGACGCATGCCATACCCGGTCAAAAGCCTTGGATATGTCAAGCGCCACCACACAAGACTCCCCGAAGTCCCTAAGGGCAGAAGACCATAGATCATAAGATAGGAAAGTATGTCACCAGTTGACCTCGAGCGTCGAAAGCCATACTGGTGATCAGAAAGAAGAGAATGAGACTCCAAATGATCCAGGAAATGAGAGTTGAGAAGAGTTTCAAAAATTTTAGATAGAACACAGGTGAGAGCTATAGGTCGATAGTTAGAAGGGTCAGAGTGACTACCTTTTTTCGGGATCGGTTGAACAAATCGCACGCTTCCAGCATAGAGGAAAAGTATTAGTATTAAGGCATAGAGAGTAGAGCTGAACGAGGACAGGCGGTAACTCGGAAGCACACTCCCTCAGAACACGAGGGGGAATGCCATCCGGGCCACTGGCCTTCCTGACGTTCATAGATTTCAGGATCCCATGCACCTGATCATGAGTAATTACAGGCAGAGGCATGGGACACCTGAGAGGAGAAGGAGTAGGAGGAGGGATGTCAGAATCTAGCAGGGTAGAATTAGATGAAAAAAGGAGGCCGAAGAGATTAGCCTTTTCAGAAGCCTCGTTATTTTGAGCACCCTCCGGGTAGCGCAACATGCGGTCGAGCCCGCGTTATCTTTGAACCGCGCCGGGTGCCCCCGAAGGGGCACCCCCGCTAATATGGACGTGAGGATCAATTGGATTCTGAATTTTTTAACTTCGACTCCATCGGATACAAAGTCATGTAATAATGATATCATGAAAAAAAAAATCCTTAATCTGATAGAAGTTTATTTAAAGACAGAAAAAAGCTTCGACGAAACCTCCAAAGCAGAAATAACATCTTTGAAAACATGAAACTCGATCTTCCTTTGTCGGAAACTGTTTTAGCATTTCATTTTCATGTCATCTTCCTAAGAAAGATAACATTGTTTCTTCTGTTTAGCAAATTTCTAAGATATTTAGAACTTAAAGCATTTTTGAATATCGTGTTTCATGTATTTAATTTTTAAACATGATAAAATCTTCCTCTCTTTCCCTTGCATTATGTTTGCACTGCATATCAAATAAATTTCTTTAAATTAATAATTAAATAAAAAAAAACCTTTTTTTTAAGGAAAATCAAAATAAAATTAAATCAAAAGAAAATTTGTGAAATTTTTTGCATAATTTAAGTTATTAATTAAAAGAATAACAAAAGAACTGCTTCAAAAAAGATTTCGAAAGATTTTTCGTCTGATCTCTAAAACCTTTTTCATCTCTCTCTCTCTCTCTCTCTCTCTCTCTCTCTCTCTCTCTCTCTCTCTCTCTCTCTCTCTCTCTCTCTCTCTCTCTCTCTCTCTCTCTCTCCAGAATCTCTGTGAAAAATTGATTTTAAAATTACACACCAAAAGCTGAGGATTATAAAAATTGAAATAGAAATTTCCGAATTCTCTTCAAAAATTTACATTTATAACTCTTTTATAAAAAAGTATATATATATATATATATATATATATATATATATATATATATATATATATATATATATATATATATATATATATATATATATATATATATATATATATATATATATATATATATATAATATATAAAAATAAAAAAAAAAAAAAAAAAAAAAAAAAAAAAAAAAAAAAATATATATAATATATATATATATATATATATATATATATATATATATATATATATATATATATATATATATATATATATATATATATATATTATAATATATATATATATATATATATAAAAAAAATAATATACAAATTTAAATATATATATATATATATATATATATATATATATATATATATATATATATATATATATATATATATATATATATATATATATATATATATATATATATATATATATATATATATATATATATATATATATATATATATATATTAGTGATGGATCGGATGTCATTTTTCCTAATTTGCGGATGCGGATGCGGATGCGGATGTCGAATTTTGGAGAAGTGCTGATGCGGATGTTGAATTTTCGAAAGATGCGGATGCGGATGCGGATGTTAATTTTGATGAGGATGCGGATGCGGATGCGGATGTTAATTTTGATCAGGATGCGAATGCGTATGCCATCATATATATATATATATATATATATATATATATATATATATATATATATATATATATATATATATATATATATATATATATATATATATATATATATATATATATATATATATATATATATATATATATATATATATATATATCATTATCACCTTTCCCACTTTCGTGGGGTGGTGCCCGCCACAATTCCCTTACAACCAACCCCTTTCCAACCCCTTTCACCACCGCCCTTAATCACTCTCTGTCTCTACAAATCTTCTACCCTCTTCTAAACTCAAATTCCTTCCATCAAAATCTCTCTCACTCCATCCATCCATCTCCACTTCGGCCTTCCCCTATCCCTACCTTTATCCACATGGAATCTAAGTACCTTGCCCACCATTCTGTCCTCATTCATTCTTCACATATGTCCAAACCATTTTAGCACATCCTCCTCCTCTCTATCAATTACACCCTTCTTCCATTTACACATCTCCCTTATTCTTTCATTTCTAATCCTATTAATCCTTCTCAATTTATATATCGCTCTCAAATCTTTCATCTCAAAAACATTGAAACTTTTTCTCGACCAGAACACTTATCATCTATGTTTCACACCCATACAATACAGAAGGTGAACACATACATTCAAACATTCTTATCTTTATTTCTTTCGAAATTTTTCCTTTCTTCCATACTTTTCTTAGGCCCCCCAATACTTTCATTCCTTCTACCATTCTGTTCTTTATTTCTTTTTCCGTCCCACCCTTACCTTCCACCCAACATTACTAGATATTTGAATTCATTCACCTCCTCAAGTTTCCATTCTCACACTTCTACAAACCAATTCCTCCCTCCACATTTCCTCATCCCCACCTCCAATCCTCATAACTTTATTCTTCGCTGGATTGAATTTCAATCTCGTGTTTGCACATTTCCCTTCAAACTCTCTCACAAGTATTCTCATCTTTTCTAGAGATTCTGCCACCAACACATGCCCGCATCATCTGCAAAAAGTAAAACATTCACTTCACATTCACCCTCCATATTTCTCAACGTAATACTCTTCCCTTCTCTCTCCATTTTCTAAGTAAACCATTCATCAATAGATTAAATAACATGGAGATATTACAAACCCCTGTCTCAATCCCACTCCTATGCTAAACCAATCCGATAGTTCTCTCTTCACCCTCACTCTTGATCTACAATTCGCATATATATATATATATATATATATATATATATATATATATATATATATATATATATATATATATATATATATATATATATATATATATATATATATATATATATATATATATATATATATATATATTAGTGATGGATCGGATGTCATATTTTCTAATTTGCGGATGCGGATGCGGATGTTGAATTTTTGAAAGTGCGATGCGGATGCGGATGCCATCACTATATATATATATATATATATATATATATATATATATATATATATATATATATATATATATATATATATATATATATATATATATATATATATATATATATATATATATATATATATATATATATATATATATATATATATATATATATATATATTTAAGTTTATTTATGAAATGTGTCTTATGAGTAATCATATTTAGCAGACCTATTTCTAAGTGTGAAATTTTTATTCTTTAGGAATTAGGATCCAGACATTAAACAAATTCTTTTTAATTTTTATTGTGTATAATAATACCCAATAAAAAATATCTAACGATTTATTTATTAACTTATCTGAAATTATATTTTTCAGAAGCAAACTTGTAATATCTTCGTAGTTGACATCAGTTAATCTCCATAGCAACAAAGAGAGACGTATAAAAACACTCGGAAAAATACTCAGTCACGCGTGTTCGATTCTCTGCTTCTGTTATTTGTAAGCGGGGAGGATGAGTCAGGGCAAGTTTGTCATAATAAAAGGATCTATAAAAATAAAGACATTTTATTTATGTTAGATCGAACGCGTTAGTAATTTGTTCCAACATTTTCTTCTTCTTCTTTTTTTTTTCGAAAAAAAAAAAAAAAAAAAAAAAGCAATTAGTCAAAAACATGGTAAATGAAATTTAATTTTGAAAAATGTAAGGTTTTACAGTTTGGTAGCAGGAATATCGAATATAATTATGTTGCAGGTGTCTCAGCTATCAAAGTTGTCTGTGAGGAAAAGGATCTTGGAATTTTAATCAGTAAAGATTTAAAATTTTCAAAACAGTGTGCTGATTCTGTTAAGAAGGCTAATAAAGCTTTAGGTTTCATTGATAGAAATCTAAAAATATAATACTTCCTCTTCATAAATCATTAGTTAGACCTCATTTGGAATACGCGGTACAGTTTTGGAGTACATATCTCAAAGAGGACAGATAAAATCGAAAGTTTTCAAAAAGGGCAACTAAATTAATAACAGAATTGAGAGGTAAATCTTATGTGCAACGGTTACGAGAACTGGATATACATTCTCTAGAAACAAGAAGATTGAGAGGAAGATTAATAGAGGTATTTAAAATTCTAAGTAAATTTGACAACGTTGATTATTTATAAGCAATACTTTCGGTACGACTTGAATGACCTAACTCGTAGCAACAGACACAAGCTGTCTCACAAGCGATTTCAAACAAACATAGCAAAGAATTTTTTTTACGTACGATGTGATTGAAAAGTGGAATAGTCTTTCTTATCAAATAGTGAAGAGTAACAACATTGAATCATTCAAGAAGAAATTTGATGAACAGTTTTAGAATAATGGTTTATGAGGGTATAGTTAAAAGACTTCTTTTATTAGTACTTTATTATTAGTGAATAAGAAATTTAAAACGATTAATAACGCTACATATAACTCTATTAAGAAATCCGGGAGCTGTATTTATAGTGTCTTTGAAGCATACTGATTATTTAACATACTAGCCTAGGGTAGACTGTAAAGTTTTTGCTAGTCAGTGTTCTTCTTCTTCTTCTTCTTATTATTATTATTATTATTATTATTATTATTTTTTTTTTCTTGGTAGCAGTAGTAGCATTATATTATTATTTCAATTATTATTATAATTATTTCATTATTATTATAATTATTATTATTATTATTATTATTATTATTATTATTATTATTATTATTATTATTATTATTATTATTATTATTATTATTATTATTATTATTATTATTATTATTATTATTATTATTATTATTATTATTATTATTATTATTATTATTATTATTATTATTATTATTATTATCATGGCAGATATAGTACAAATGTTATACAATTGTAATAAAAATATAAAATAAACTTTATGGTATCATTCAATCAGAAACTCTCTCGAAGTTTATTGTTAGGTCTCATTGCAATCTTTTTTTTTTCTTGGAGAAAAAGAATTTTCCTGAATAATTCCTGGAATCTACGACAGTTGAATCTAATTTGTGGGTTCGAAGCTTGAAAAAAATGTTTCTTCACTCAATATACTCACCAAGATAACGACAAGTGATTTGTTTGAGGCTTCATTTACCCTATACCGAAGAAAAGACTTTACACATTTATTTTTTCCGCTTCACTTCTTTCATAAAGACAAAGATAAAATAAAAGAAAGCTCATGCGAAGCAAAGCTCTAATACAAGAGTAAAAAAAAAAGGAAAATGAAAATAAGAGAAAAGGAAAGACGGACATTTTTCCAAAACTTAATAGAAAACGTCCCGAAACGAATGAAAAAACTGTTAGACATCACAGGGGAAAAGCAGCTTCTTTTTTTCCCCCAAACAACTATCGCCATTTCGCTGATCTTTTTATCCCGAAACAAATGCCTCTTACATTATTTACAGTTTGGGCGAATTCTATTAGTGGAGTTGCTGGCATTAACGGACCCATTACAGGTTATGATGCCCTCGGGAGCAGATCCAATCGCCTGCTGCCACTCAACCGGACTGTCACTTTCTTTTTCTTGACTCCTTCGCTGGGAAAAGTCAGGAAAACAAGAGGAAAACAATGTTTTCAAGTCTTTTTAATTCTGAATCTTACCTTGACACACATATACAGGATCGCTTATACACAATACGTATATATATATATATATATATATATATATATATATATATATATATATATATATATATATATATATATATATATATATATATATATATATATATATATATATATATATATATATATATATATATATATATATATATTACAAAGAGTATTGAGACTACAGCCGCAAACAAATAACTTTATTTACAAAATTAACATCGACGTTTCGACCTCTCTGAGATCATCATCAGGACTGGAAGAAAACGGAAAAAACAAAAAGAAATAAAAATAATAACAATAAGCTATGATAACAATGATAGTAATAATAATATTAACTATTTTTAATAACAAAAAGATAAATAATAATAAGAGATAGTAATAAATAATGATAATTTTGATTAATTAAGTATAATAATAGTAATAATTATTATATGACTAAAAATAATAAAAATTATATGACTAATAATAATAATTATATGACTAATAATAATAATAATAATAATAATAATAATAATAATAATAATAATAATAATAATAATAATAATAATAATAATAATAATAATAATAATAACTATACCTATAATAATAATAATTTTATGACTAATAATAAAAATAACAATAATGATAATAATTAAAAATTATAATAAGAATAACAGCGATAATAATAATAATAATAATAGTTACAATTATAATAATAATAATAGTTTCTCCATTTGTTCCCAACCAGCATACCGTCAAAAACACACAGGCTTCCACACAAGAAATCCAAACTCAACCACTGAACACCTTTATGGTGTTTTTTGATGTATCCTCACTTTTCACCAATGTTCCTTTATTAGAAACTATTAACATCATTACAGATACAGTATACAACAACTCTTCTTCTCCTTTCTCTCTTCTTTCGGTTGACAGGCAGACATTCAAGGACTTGTTGACTCTATCATCTTCTGAATCCTTTTTTCTCTTTAACAATTCTATCTACCAACAGATAGACGGTGTTGCAATGGGGTCTCCACTGGGACCAACCTTTGCTAACCTCTTCCTCAATCACCTTGAAAAGCTATTTCATCTAGCACCCACTCATCCTATCTTCTATAGAAGGTATATGGATAATACTTTTGCCATATTCCATAATGAAACTGAAGCCCTTCAATTTTTTGAATTTCTTAATACTCTCTATCCCAATATCACTTTCACTATAGAAACAGAAACCAATAACAAACTGTCCTTTCTTGACATTGAAATTACGAGACACAATAACTGTTACACAACATCCGTTGACGGCAAACAGACTCACACTCCTTTAGGCACCAACTTTTATAGTTTCTCTTATTTAAAATATAAAATTAATAGTATCTCTACTCTAATTCACAGAGCCTACACTCACTGTTCGAATTTTAATCTTCTTCACCTTGAATTAAACACCATCTCTGAATTTTTTAAAAATAATGGCTTCCCTTCTGACATTATTTCCAAGCAGATTCGCATCTACTTAAATTCTCTGTATTACCACCCCTCTCCGATTTTACTTGCTCCTAAAAACAGATATTCTTCAAATTTCCATATATTGGCACGGCTAGCTCCCAACTTGCTGATGACATCACCCAACTTACTAATCGCTTCTACCCATCTCTACAGATTAACTACTCTTTTATTAACCCTTTCACCATAGGTTCCATCTTCAGAATTAAAGACTCTCTCCCCTACCTGCTACAGTCTGCTGTCGTCTATAATTATATTTGTTCTTGTGGTACACAAGACTCATATATAGGTTCCACTATACGACGACTAAGGACTCGTGCGTGTGCATATAGGAGTCAGCCCTAGAACCTTTACCACCCTCTCCTCTAAATCAACCTCTGCCATCCGCTCACATTCTCAAAAAATGCCATAACCCTATACTTTTTAAAAACTTTCATATACTTTCAAAGACTAACAAACAGGACATCCTTATTCTAGAATCACTCTATATAAAACAATTGCAACCTTCTTTAAACTCAGACTCCTCCTCACACCCCCTACTAATAGCATAACTTTCATTACTCTAATATATTGCGTTAAATAAAAAACACAACCAACCAACTCTGCTTTATTTTAATAAACAACTTAATCTCTAACCGCAAAAATCCTTACCTCTCCAGTACAATCTGGAATACCATACCAATAACATGTAAGCTCTCTCAACACTACCTGTTAAGTATAATTTCTCTATTATTATTGTAATTATTATTATTATTATTATATTATTATTATTATTATTATTATTATTATTATTATTATTATTATTATTATTATTATTATTATTATTATTATAATTGTAACTATTAATTATTATCGCTGTTATTCTTATTATAATTTTATAATTATTATTATTATTATTATTATTATTAGTCATATAATTATTATTATTATAGGTATAGTTATTATTATTATGTCATATAATTATTATTATGTCATATAATTATTATTATTATTAGTCATATAATTATTATTATTATTATACTTAATTAATCATAATTATCATTATTTATTACTATCTCTTATTATTATTTATCTTTTTGTTATTAAATATAGTTATTATTATTATTACTATCATTGTTATCATAGCTTATTGTTATTATTTTTATTTCTTTTTGTTTTTTCCGTTTTCTTCCAGTCCTGATGATGATCTCAGAGAGGTCGAAACGTCGATGTTAATTTTGTAAATAAAGTTATATGTTTGCGGCTGTAGTCTCAATACTCTTTGTAATATATTTGAAGTTTTCCAAAAACAAATCCTTTCATCAATATATATATATATATATATATATATATATATATATATATATATATATATATATATATATATATATATATATATATATATATATATATATATATATATATATATATATATCCTCTGGTAGGCAAAGGCCAAAGGCTACCAACTCCAAGTATCAAAGATAAAGGGTCAAGTGAATTAGAAAGAGCGGAACAATATATTAGTTTTTTAGCCTTTGGCTCTACTCTACAAAAGACGGGTGAAACCTGTTCCACCTCAGATTGAGAGTGGTACTCCATACAAGGGGGGATGAGGAGACCCTTGCATAATTGATGCAACTGAGAAGAAGAAAAAAATTTTCGCAGTCTAAACAGAACTCCCAACTTCTTTGAGTTATCCTTAGCAACCATTGTGATGTGAGATTTCCAAGACATTTTTTTTTGTTTATGCGAAGGCCAAGGATGTTTATATTGTCAACAGGAGAGACGGGAGAACAATCGAAAGAAATTGAAAAGTTGGGAGGCATCTTTTAGAGGGGGATTTAAAGAAGTTGAGTTTTTCATGAGTTGAATTTTACAAGATTGAGGCATCCCGACTGATAAATTTTATTCAGATCAGCAAGAATATAATCGAAAAGATGAAGACGAGAATCAACTCTAAATGCAAAACAGGGAGAAGATTTGAAATAAGTAGAAGAATGGATAGTTGATTCATCGGCATGTGAATGAATAGGGTTAGATGAGCAGCTGAGTAGATCGATAATGAAAAGTAGGTATAGAGTAGGAAACAATTTAATTAGTGAGGAACACCCCTATTAACAGGAAATGAAGAAGCCGTCCCTTCAACAACAGCCGAAATGAAACAATTAGAAAGAAAGCTAGACGAAAGCAAGCAAAGAGATGGAGAAAGCTTGAGAAACAGTGACGCATGCCATACCCGGTGAAATGCCATAGATATGTCAAGCACTACCACATAGGTCTCCTCATTTTCCATAAGGGCAGAAGACTGTACATCTGTGAGATAGGAAAGTACATCACCAGTAGAACTCGAACGTCAAAAGCCATACTAATGATCAAAAAGAAGGGAATGGGATTCCAGAAAAAAAAAATCTAAGAAATGAAAGTTGAGAAGGGTTTCAAAGATCTTAGACAGAATTCAAGTGAGAGATATAGGGAGATAGTTGGAAGGATCAGAACTGCTTCCTTTCTTTGGAATAGGCTGGACTTATGCTCCCTTTGAACACTGAGGAAATGTACTAGTTCTGAGGCATAGAGATAAAAATTGAACGAGAGACGGAGCCAGCTCAGAAGCACACACTCTTAAAACTCTGAAAGGAATGCGAAGGCTCCTGATCAATTGTAATCACACGTAAAGGCTTGGGACACCTGTCAGGAGATTTAGGAGGAGGATTGCTGGAGTCCTTCATGGTTGAATTAAGAGAGAATAGGAGGTCGAAGAAATTATCCTTTTCGGTTAGAATGTTAGCAACAGAACCATCAGAGCGAATAAAAGGAGCAAAGGAAGGTATATATATATATATATATATATATATATATATATATATATATATATATATATATATATATATATATATATATATATATATATATATATATATATATATATATATATATATATATAGGGTCCATTATGAAAATAATGCGCACTTGCTGGGAATAATATATTTCTTGATCCTACCGGTGCAAATGCTTAAAATTCTTCGAAATGCTCTCCGTCAGCATCAATACACTTGCGGAGATGTGTTTGCCATGCCTGGAAGGCACCCTGAGACTCCTCGACAGGAATGCCTCTTAGGAACGTTGTGACATGTTTTTGGATGATTTCAACGGATTCCCAATGCTTTCCTTTCAGCTCTCCCTTCAATCGGGGAAACAAAAAAAAGTCGCACGGAGCCAAGTCGGGACTGTAAGGGGGCTGGATGACCACCGGGGTGTTGCTCCGGGCCAGGAAATTGGTAACGATGAATGCCGTGTGGCTGGGGGCATTGTCATGTTGGAGCTTGACCGTGTCTTTGATGTCAGCCCTCATGCGCGAGACCCGGCGTTTCAATCTCTTGAGCACCTGCAGGTAAAAGGCTGAGTTAACAGTTTGTTCCTGCGGTACAAACTCAAAATGAACGATTCCTCAGACGTCAAAAAAGACAATGAGCATCGTTTTGATGCGAGATTTGCTCATTCGCCCTTTCTTGGGGCGGGGGATGATTTTGTGTGCCACTCGCTGCTCTGCCTGTTTGATTCTGAGTGGTACTCGAACATCCAGGATTTGTCTCGGTTACGACAGAGTTAAGAAGGTCCGGCTCATTTTGAATCAAATCCAGCAATTCTCGACAGCGCAAAACTCGAAGTTCTTCTGCTCTTCCCTCAACACTTTCGGCAAAAGCTTCGCGCAGACCTTTCGCATTTGCAGATCCTCGGTCACTATCCCATGTACCACAAATGTGGACATGTTTAGGGTGTCAGCGATTTGCTGGATCCTTAATCGACGGTCGGAACGCAAAACTTCGGCAACATGATTCACATTTTCGTCGGTTCTGGCCATTGTTGGGCGTCCAGAACGGGGTTCGTCGGCGATCTCTTCCCGGCCCTCCTTGAACTCCTTGTGCCATCTGTCGGACTGTGACCTTGACATGCAGTCATTTTTGAAAACCTCTTGAAGCATCTGGAATGTTTCGGTTGCATTCTTTCCAAGCCACACACAAAACTTGATTGCGTATCGCTGTTCAAGCGAACGTCCATCGCGCCGTGTTACAAAGTCGAAAAGCACACAGGTACGTCTTTGCACTCACACTGCTCGGAGCAAACTGACGACCTGCTTCATTGGAAGGGCAGACCCCTCATCACATTTTCTGACTCATTTTACCCCCTTGCGATGGATAGTCGCGTCATAATAAAATCATGCGCATTACTTTCATAATGGACCCTGTGTATATATATATATATATATATATATATATATATATATATATATATATATATATATATATATATATATATATATATATATATATATATATATATATATATATATATATATATATATATAATGGATATTTTAAAGAAGAGCTCTGAAGGATGCGAAAAGAATATTCTTTGATCCTAAAATTAGAGAACTTTTCAATTTAAAAAATGTTTTGGTTTATCCAGGGAGTCAAAATAACGCAGAGGATTTTAAAAATCACATTCCAAAAAATGTGAATTTGGTCGATTCAGTGGTGGGTACGTTAAAAAAGTTTTTGAAGCCATTACCGAGGGAAAGAAATGAGAATGTGGGCAGTTTACAAAATAAAGTGTGATGATTATAATAAAATACATGTTGAAGAAACAGTAGACCTAAATAGACGCAGATCCCAATATTTTCATAGTCTCAGAATAGATGATATGAATTCAGCTCTGGTGCAACATAGAAGTAATGAGAACCATTTTATAAATAGGAATAATTTTTCTTCTATTAAAAACATTCAAAATAATAATTAAAAAAATATTGGAGTCTTTTATCATCAATAATACTGATAATATGAATATTACTAACGGAGTTTTTTATTTGGATCGAGTAATAATAGTGTCTTGAAAGAGGTTTCTATAAAAAAGTACTTATGACGATTTTAGAATAATTTTTGGACATGATTTCTAGCTTTTGGTCTTCTATACGTGTTAAACTTTTGCTTCTGTTGCCTTCTTCATTCTTTTATTTGAAATTACTTGAATAAGGAGACCAGGTTACGGTCTCGAAAGATTGTGTAGTTTTAATTTTATTTTTAATGATTTTATTTAGGCTTAAATTTAATTATTTTTTTAGACTTTTTTTTATTGTTTTAAAATTTTTTTGGGAAGAAATTTCTATATATATATATATATATATATATATATATATATATATATATATATATATATATATATATATATATATATATATATATATATATATATATATATATATATATATATATATATATATAGACACCACCCCACGATTGTGGGAAAGGTTGTTTAGTATAAAAAAAAAGAAATATATATAATATATATATATATATATATATATATATATATATATATATATATATATATATATATATATATATATATATATATATATATATATATATATATATAATATATATATATATATTTGCAATTTTATGTTGAAAATTGAAATTAGTGATGGTATCCGCATCCGCATCCACGGAGCATCCTCTTCAATATTAACATCCGCATTCGCATCCGCATCCGCACTTTCAAATATTCAACATCCGCATCCGCTTCTGCATCCGCACTTTCGAAAATTCAACATCCGTATCCGCATCCGCACTTGATGAAAATTCTATATCTGCATCCGCAAAAGAGAAAATATGATATGCGATCCATCACTAATTTTATATATATATATATATATATATATATATATATATATATATATATATATATATATATATATATATATATATATATATATATATATATATATATATATATATATATATATATATATATATATATATATATATATATATATATATATATATATATATATATATATATATATATATATATATATATATATATATATATATATATATATATATATATATATATATATATATATATATATATATATATATATATATATATATATATATATATATATATATATATATATTTATTTTTTTAAATTACTTTTCCATTTTAATTTATTTCCTATGTTCCAAGTGGAAAAAGGATTAACAAGTATCGTACTAATATCTTCAGACCCACCCTTAATTTTCCTACTGTACTCAAACAAAAAATATACTTTAAACTTCCGTTTATAGGATCACTTACATCTCATCTTAATAAAAATATTCTTACTATAATTGAAGCTACATTCCAGCAATGCCAGTTCATTGTTATAAATTATAACCCTCTCAATTTAAAGCTTCTTCAGACACAAGGAGCCACACCCAATGCTTTTCAGACCCTCATTAATTTATTTATTTAAGTGTGCCAGCTATAATGCAGCGTATGTAGGCCAAACTAGTCTACAATTAAAAGTGAGGATTGGTAAGCATAGAGGAGTTTCCTTTAATACGGACCTTCCTCTTTGCTCTCCTGTGCACACCGCCATAAAAGACCATGGAGATGCCCACCTTTTTTATTCTTCTAATTTCTCTATCTTTCAACATGCATCTCTCCCTTCTTGATCGTAGGATTTTGAAGATTTATATATAAAAATTCATTGCACAGCTTTAAATGATCAAGCTTCTTCCATTGTCCTTTTCACCTCAATAATGAAGTCTTTTTTCCGAAAATAGTCTAGCCTTTTTTTTTTATTTATGTTATTTCAATATTAATATTAATACTTTATTTTTAATTATTTTATTTCAATTATTATTATTTTAAATATCATATAGATAGTATATTTTGATTGCTTTTTAAACTAGAAATGTAAAAAATTTAGCTTGTGCTGAATACTGACCGTTCACAGTGTATTAAATGAGCATGTTGAAACCCTTGTACTGGCTTTGGTCTTTCTAATTAGATTAAGATTCACTAGGAAAAAGAGCTATTTCAACGTATATATATATATATATATATATATATATATATATATATATATATATATATATATATATATATATATATATATATATATATATATATATATATATATATATATATATATATATATATATATAATATATATATATATATATATATATATATATATTAGGGATGGATGAATAAAGTATCTGTATCGGTATCGGTATCGAGCTTTTAGGTATCGATTTCGGTATCGGCTAAAAATGACAGATACCGATATCAATACCATATTTTTTTAAGTAACTTAATCCATTTGGCTTACATTTCTTTGAATGTTCAATTTCTTTGACTGTAAAGTTTCGAATACCACGAAATATTGTTTTTTTTTGATTTTCCAAATTTTCAATTAATTAATTACTAATTAATTGTTTATTATATTTTTGGCTTATATTCTATATCTCTGTAGCTACAGATCCGACTTTGGTCAAATTAGGACAGTTAACTCTTTGCATAGCATAAATCAACTTGTTATTCTTAATTGTTCATTTATTTAATTACTTAATTAATTAATTAAATTATTTAATTTTTTATTAATATTACCTAATATTTTGAAACGTCGTGTCTCGATAATTTTGTTTCCAGAACATTGATATGTTGCTTTCCACTAAAAGTTTTTTTTTTCAAATGCAGAAAACTGCTTTTCAATTTATTTTTAATGTCCTCAATTTTCAGCCAAAGGCGGATGTTGCTTATATGTATATCGTGGCTCAAACAGTAGAGTGATTAATTCACGTGCTTGAGGGCGCCGATTGGATTCCCACTTGTGGATCCTAGGTATATACTACCTAGAAAAGTTCCTCTCACGAATAGGGCAATGCCCGTGAAATGTGAACTTTTTTAATAATTATAAAAAAAAATGTTCGCAAACAATGTTATTTGCTCTCGTGTCTCTAATATGGAGTCTTCTGAGTTCTCTACTGTATGACTTAAGCTCTCTTGCAATTCTACTACTAAATTTATTTGTTCTGTTTATTTATCTCCTAATTCTACTAACTATAAAAAATTCTTCGAATATATAAACTCCAAAATAGAGCACATTCTTTATTCTTCTCCTTTCTCCCAAATCATCATTTTAGGTGATTTCAATATTCACAACCGCCAATGGCTTTCATCTAGTTCTTATGATCCAGCTGTGAACTCACCTTCAACTTTTATATCCAAAATAACCTTGAGCAGTTGGTGCACCTCCCTATCCGTATCCCTGACCGTCTTGGTGATGAATCAAATATTCTTGATCTTTTCTTAACCTGTTATCATTCTCCTTATACTGTTAAACTCTTTTCTCCCCTGGGTTCATCCGATCACCTTCTTATCTCCTTATCTTGTTTTGTAACTTCAAGTCTTTCGCAATAACGATCCACGCCTTCGGTGAGGAGACGTTTCTGACACTTCAGTGCTGCTAACTGGTCAGACTTGCGGTTGTACTTCACTGATTTCCCATGGAATGATTACGGCTTTCGTGGAGAGTGGTCGCTCTGAGTGTGCAGAGCGCATAACCGAGGTGATTCTCTCTGGCATGAAGGCGCACATTCTATATTCTTTTAATTCTACTAAACCTAACAAACCTTGGTTTAAGTCTACTTGTTCTCGTGCTATTTGCCGCAGGGATGCAGCCTTCTGAGATAACCGTCGTCTTCAAACTCCAGAAACTCATTCAACTTATATTTCATCTCGGAATCGTGCAAAATCTATTCTTCGAGAAACCAAATCTCTTTTCTCAGTCGTAAATGCAATAATATTTTTGATTCCTCTTCCTCTCGCTCTTTCTGGTATTTTGCAAAAAAATGTCAACTCTAACTTTGCTTCTTCCTCTTTCTCTCCTGTAGTTCTCTCTGATGGCACAATTGTCATTTTACATTCTACTAAAGCTGAACTCTTCTCTTAAACGTTTGCCTCTAACTCTACCTTAGACGATTCCGGAGTTATTCGTCTATCTTCAACCCCATCCAACTCATTTATGCCTGACATTGTCATTTCTTCTAAAGATGTCATTTCTGCTCTCTAAGAGTTTAACACTAGGAAATTGTATGGTACTGATGGTATTCCTCCTGCGGTTCTCAAAATTTGTGCTTCTGAGCTTGCACACTGCCTTGGTAAACTATTTCGTCTTTGTCTCTTTACTTCAACCTTCCCTTCTTGCTGGAAACGTGAGCTCATTCAACCTGTGCCGTAGAAGGGGGACCCCACTCAACCCTCCAACTACCGTCCCATTTCTTTAACCTCCGTTCCTTTTAAAGTTTCCGTATCTCAATTCTTCAAATCCCAATATTCTTGATCTTTTTTATCTCTGATCGCCTGTATGACTTCCATAAGAAACGCTCTAC
The DNA here is from genome assembly GCA_009176605.1 of Armadillidium nasatum. NCBI lineage: Eukaryota > Metazoa > Arthropoda > Malacostraca > Isopoda > Armadillidiidae > Armadillidium > Armadillidium nasatum. The sequence continues at coordinate 10,692 of SEYY01024450.1, read as the reverse complement.
AGGTGATCTCCTTTCCGTTCTCTCTGACTCTTGGTCTTCCACTCTACGGCATTTCGATGAATCTTTTGCTATCGCGCTGGACATTTCGAAAGCCTTCGATAGGGACTGGTACAAAGCTTTGATTTCTAAACTTCCCTATTTCAAAATTTATCCTTCTCTCTGACTTTCTTTCCAATCGTTCTATAGCTGCTGTTGTAGATGGCCACATTTCATACTTTATATAAGATATATATATATATATATATACATATAGATATATATATATATATATATATATATATATATATATATATATATATATATATATATATATATATATATATATATATATATATATATATATATATATATATATATATATATATATATATATATATATATATATATATATATATATATATATATATATATATATATATATATATATATATATATATATATATATATATATATATATATATATATATATATATATATATATATATATATATATATATATATTTAATTTATAAATTAACCATAGTGAGATGAATTGAGTTTTTACGACCTAATGGTTACAAAAGAAGAAGAAAAAGTCAAACTATGAACCAAGAAAAAAGCGTCTCTAGGCTAAGCAGAATTAAGATAGCAACGAAGAAGAGTTAAGTTGTAAGTGAAACTTAATTCTCTATTTTTTTCCTCTATTAATTAAAGACAGCCTAGATCCAGTGGCTTTATTTGGAATATAAGGGACCGGTCCCAGAAACTACAATCATCTACAGGAAAGTATTAGCAGGAAATAAGGTGAGAAAGTTTCTTGATTCATTTACTGACCATAGGCCCTAAGTTGATTCTTAGCTCACTGTGTTTAAATATAAATTAATGATTAATTATTATTATATTTTTTTATACGATACTTTGGTCTTCTTGATTAACTTTACAATTTTCAATATAGGGGACAAATTCCTCTATAAGTAATCTTAATCCAAGATATTAAATTTACCTAACTTAGGCACCTACCAGAGTTGGGTTGACCGAGGTAATTAGATATTAATACCATAATATTTTTTTCGTACTTTAAATAGGTTAATAGTGATGTTCTTCTTTATTCTGTCCTGTCCCCAACACTTTTTACACTTTTCATTAAAAATTTTCTCTATTACTTCATTACCTATCCGATTCTATGCTGATGACTCCACCCTTCATTACCCCTTTCATTTTGAAAGGCGCTCCTCCCAGGAACAGTTAATTGATGCTTGAATGGTGGACTTGGAACATCTAACCTCTGATTTTTCTCGTATTTCAAATTGAGGAAGAGAAAACATAGCTTCTTTTCAATGCATCAAAAACTTAGTTCCTCTCTATCTCTATTCGACATTATCTTTCACAAAGCTGTAACATCTTCGAAAACACTCAACTCAAGCCTTCATCTGACCCTAATCTTCTTTTTCTAGTGATCTTTCTTGGAAGGATCATATTATATCTCTTTCTAAGCAAGTATCTAAGAGGTTGGGTGTTCTGTTGCGCCTTCGTGATTTTTTACGACAATCCAGTTGCTTTCCCTTTAGGGGTGTTGTTCTCCCCTGTACGGAGTACGCCTCGCACACCTGGGGAAGTTCCACTCACGCAGCTCTTCTTTTCTAACTAATTATCTCCAGACTCTTTCTGCGTGTAGAACTGTTGCGTAACTCACTAAATACTATCGCTAGTACAATGGACACTACTTTTCTGAACTCTCCCTTTGCTTTTCTCTCCCACTGAGAAGCGCTTGTCTAACACGCCTTTCTATACAGTCATGTCCTTTCTCTGTCCAACTGTTTGACCCCAGACTTAACCGCTATGCCTAATCTTATATGTACTCTACTGGTAAATCTGGAACACGCACTCTTTATCTGTTTTCCCAACTTCTTTTGACTTGCACACTTTCAAGCGAAGTGTATCGGTGCATGTCGGCGTTTAACGATCAGTTTCCGGTATTGCTCCAGCTCTGGTGGAAATTAGTAGGTCTCTGCTCTTTACCACCAAAAGAGACATTATATATATATATATATATATATATATATATATATATATATATATATATATATATATATATATATATATATATATATATATATATATATATATATATATTGTAAAGTTAGGTCCTGGACCCTGTTGTAGATTAGTATTATGTTAAGAGCCCAGAATCTAATTACAGAATATAAATAAAGTGAGATAAACAAATTCCAGATCTTGGTGAATTTAATAATAGAGTCTTTCGTTTAATAGATTTATTATACAATTTATATGATATTTGCAATATATAAACATAGGTAAGCGTGCCAAAGAGCGATCTTAAAGCTTGATTAAATTTAACAACATTACTTTAAACAAATAAACATGTCAAAGGTTAATGTATTATAACCCTCTCACGGGTATAAGTTTTTAAATTTATAGAACCAAACGTTCTATAGTCTTAGAGAACTATCTTTCTCTAAGAGAGGTCGGAATGCACAGACTACATTCCCTAAAAGGTATAGGACAAGTCAATCTCCGTGTCCAAGAGTCTCAACTCTTTTGTATACCTTCTCCTCTAAAGTCAATGTACTATATTATTGCCTAGAGATGACAGTTCAAAGTAACCGTCAAATGATCCAATCCGATCATTTGTGTAGGCTAACCCAGGAGGGAAAGAAAAACAGACTTTCTCTTTTTAGAGAGCCAATTCATTCTCTAATTTTAGTTAATTTCTTGTAAATCTTGGGTTATATATCACTACTTCTGGAGTTCTTATATTTTGTAGTAGATTCGTTCTTCAAATAATTTACAACCTTAATTCTAATAGACAAAACTAAATAATTTTATAAAACATATAATAAATAATATAATAATTTCCATAAACAATGGGAAACTAATTTAAAATTAATTTTATATCACAAAATTATAAGAATAAATGATTTTATTTAACCCAAATATAATAATAAAATACATTGAAATATTACGTCTTTTTCCTATAAAATAATAATAATAAATAAATAAAAATATAAAGGTGAAGCTTAAAAACTAAAAATACTGCTATAAATATATATACAAATGTAATTCGATTTCTTAATATTAATTATTTATTTGACTCCTAATTTTAAGTTTGCGAATGTGTTCAATTTACGAACTACTTTATATTACTCCCTGATCAAGATTGTACACATTTTCAAAGTTAAACTTAGGAGTAGAGTATTTTAATCATTAGCTATAACAATAATTTCTAAACATTCAAACTCTATCAAATGGTTAACGGAAGAACATAATAATATAAAACATGAACAACATATAATTTATCAACATAAAATCTTCAGAATTCTATCCTAATTCTGAATCATCAAAACTCATGAAACATCAAATAAGTTTCATCTCTCACAAGTGCCTGAGTATCGTAAACAAATATTTATTTACAGAATAGTCACAAAGGCAGCTTAGCTTAGACCTTCTCCTTAGAGACTTAGTCTAATTGAACTTAATCGGCTAAGAAGTTAGAATATAAAACATTCTTCTGCGAGGCTCAACATCAAAGGAAACAATTCCCGTTCTTTTTCAACAATACAACAACCTTGTTTCATCAATAACAAATTACTCATATAATAAACACATAAGATAAAATAAATTCTCATAAAATATTCATCTTCCCAAATAACCGCTTTTTCCTATATATTTATTTTTAGCAACAACAAAACACCTATATAATAAGTACTATGATTATTATAAAGCTTATAAAATTACAACCTCTATTATTTCTAACTCTATACTTGATAGGTTTATTCTGAATCCTATCAGTGTCTACTACCGGTCCCTTAGACCTTAAATTATAAGTATTACTAAGATTATCAATATTTCTATTTACAACTGTTCTATTGTTTCTATTTCTATTAATATTTACAGGAATGTATATGTCATCATCACTATCAGAACTTTCATCAGTTACTACTTCTTCTACTTCCTCATTTATATCTACTTCTGTTTCTCTGTCAGGATCGTGTATAATATTGGGTAAATTACATTTCTTCAACCTGTTTATGTGTGCTTTCTCCTCTCTTTTGTGTAGGTCATATAAGGGTTTTATCGTATAGTTCACTGCAGAGTATTTATCAATTACTCTATATGGGCCAAGATACCTAGGTTTTGGTTTGCATCCTTTTCCTCTCCTATAGTTATCAATCAGCCACACGAAATCTCCGATTTCGAATTCCTTAAAATTCCTATCTTTAAAATATTCTTTTCGTTTACTTTGTGTTCTTTCGTTAAACCTTTGAGCATTATCATATCCCTTTTTCATCTTCCTTATTATATCTTCTTTACAATTTACATTATCATATCTCTCTCCTCTTTTCTCCGGAGAAATTATTTTGATCTCCTTGAAATATATTAATTTATTTTGCCCAAAATTAAATAAATTCCATGTCTTAAATATCTTAGCGATTGATAAATCTAGTTTTTCCAATATCTTAGTTCGTATGTTCCCAGTCACTACAATAAAAATAATATAACAAATAATAGGAATCATGGTTATAAAAACTTTCCCCTTAAACAAATTAATATTAACTTTTATATCTTATCTTCTCGCCAATTTCCTAGCTTTGATCTCATATTAATTTATGAAGTTTTTTTTTTAAATTTACTTTCCCTATTAAAGGAACGTAACTTGCCTATAATGTTCGAAAACTGCAACATATTATTATTATTTTCATTTTGAACATTTACTTCTACATTTGATTCTACCATCGTGATTTTTAAAATTATTACAAAAATAATACAAGTTATAATATATGATAAGACAACTATATTAAATATATATTTTAACTAGCGACAATATTCCTTTACTGAAATCACTAGACCTTGGAATTTGTTTTTAATAAATATAATATAAAAATGTAATGAGTGTGTGCAATTATATCTCCTCTGATGCTATTCAATGCTAAGTTAGGACGTGTATCTGCCACTTGGTGTAAAGTTTGGGTGGTCAAATGAGACCTTCTTTTAAATTTTAATTTAGAGTAATTCAGTCCCACCGCTGCCAACAATGTAAAGTTAGGTCCTGGACACTGTTGTAGATTAGTATTATATGTTAAGAGCCCAGAATCTAATTACAGAATAAAAATAAAGTGAGATAAACAAACTCCAGATCTTGGTGAATTTAATAAAAGAGTCTTTCGTTTAATAGATTTATTATACAATTTATATGATATTTACAATATATAAATCTAGGTAAGCGTGCCAAAGAGCGATCTTAAAGCTTGATTAAATTTAACAACATTACTTTAAACAAATAAACATGTCAAAGGTTAATGTATTATAACCCTCTCACGGGTATAAGTTTTTAAATTTATAGAACCAAACGTTCTATAGTCTTAGAGAACTATCTTTCTATAAGAGAGGCCGGAATGCACAGACTACATTCCCTAAAAGGTATAGGACAAGTCAATCTCCGTGTCCAAGAGTCTCAACTCTTTTGTATACCTTCTCCTCTATAGTCAATGTACTATATTATTGCCTAGAGATGACAGTTCAAAGTAACCGTCAAATGATCCAATCCGATCATTTGTGTAGGCTAACTCAAGAGGGAAAGAGAAACACTTTCTCTTTTTAGAGAGCCAATTCATTCTCTAATTTTAGTTAATTTCTTGTAAATCTTGGGTTATATATCACTACTTCTGGAGTTCTTATATTTTGTAGTAGATTCGTTCTTCAAATAATTTACAACCTTAATTCTAATAGACAAAACTAAATAATTTTATAAAACATATAATAAATAATATAATAACTTCCATAAACAATGGGAAACTAATTTAAAATTAATTTTATATCACAAAATTATAAGAATAAATGATTTTATTTAACCCAAATATAATAATAAAATACATTGAAATATTACGTCTTTTTCCTATAAAATAATAATAATAAATAAATAAAAATATAAAGGTGAAGCTTAAAAACTAAAAATACTGCTATAAATATATATACAAATGTAATTCGATTTCTTAATATTAATTACTTATTTGACCCCTAATTTTAAGTTTGCGAATGTGTTCAATTTACAAACTACTTTATATATATATATATATATATATATATATATATATATATATATATATATATATATATATATATATATATATATATATATATATATATATATATATATATATATATATATATATATATATATATATATATATATATATATATATATATATATATATATATATATATATATATATATATATATATATATATATATATATATATATATATATATATATATATATAACTATTGTAACTATTAACTCCTATTGGTAACTCTGACCATAATCTTATAGCTCTTAATTATAATGCTTTCTCTCCAACAGCTCCACCATGCCCTAAACGTACTTTCTGGCACTTTAATCGGGCTAATTGGGGGGCAATGCGCCGCTTCTTTGCTAACTATCATTGGAGTGAATCTTGCTTTGTCTCGGGGGACGCTTCTGTCTCTGCTGAAAAGGTAGGGGCAGTAATCCTTGAAGGGATGGGCAGATTCATTCCATCTTCAACTAAATCTTTTTCTCCTCAAAATCCATGGTTCGATGGCAATTGTTCTCTTGCCCTCCGGGAGAGAGACAATGCTTATCGTGAAGTGGAAAAACTCTCCTTCTCCTATCACTCTTGCTAATTTTCATTCAGCCCGGAATCGTTGCAGGGATGTTCTTCGACGGACTAAGCGTACTTTCATTAAAAGGAAGTGCGCTGACCTCCATGGCTCTCCTACTGATAAAAATTTCTGGCCTCTTGTCAAAAATATCTCTAACAACTTCTGTAAATCTGCCTTTCCTCCTCTTATTCGCTCTGATGGTTCTGTAGCTAATACTCCTTCTGAAAAGGCTAATCTCTTCGGCCTCCTTTTTTCATCTAATTCCACCCTGATCGATTCTGGCATCCCTCCTCCTACTCCTTCTCCTCTCAGGTGTCCCATGCCTCTACCTATAATTACTCATGATCGGGTGCATGGGATCCTGAAATCTATGAACGTCAGGAAGGCCAGTGGCCCGGATGGCATTCACCCTCGTGTTCTGAGGGAGTGTGCTTCCGAGTTGGCCCCTGTCCTCGTTCAGCTCTATTCTCTATGCCTTAATACTAATACTTTTCCTCTATGCTGGAAGCGTGCGTTTGTTCAGCCGATCCCGAAAAAGGGTAGCCGTTCTGACCCTTCTAACTATCGACCTATAGCTCTCACTTGTGTTCTATCTAAAATTTTTGAAACTCTCCTCAACTCTCATTTCCTGGATCATTTGGAGTCTCATTCTCTTCTCTCTGATCACCAGTATGGCTTTCGTCGCTCGAGGTCAACTGGTGACATACTTTCCTATCTTACTGATCTATGGTCTTCTGCCCTTAGGGACTTCGGGGAGTCTTGTGTGGTGGCGCTTGACATATCCAAGGCTTTCGACCGGGTATGGCATGCGTCACTGCTCTCTAAGCTCCCTTCCTTTGGGTTTCCTCCTTCCCTTTGCTTACTCTTGTCTAGTTTTCTCTCAGATCGTTCCATTTCGGCAGTTGTAGATGGAGCGACCTCTTCCTCCTTTTCTGTCAACTGTGGTGTTCCTCAGGGTTCTGTTTTATCTCCAACCTTATTCTTACTTTTCATTAACGATCTTCTCCACTGCACTTCTAACTCTGTTCACTCTTATGCTGATGATTCAACTCTGCATTCTTCTACTCATTTCAAATCTGCTCCCTCTTTTGCTTCTAGACTTGCTTCTCGTCTTCAACTTTCCGATTCCATTCTTGCCGATCTGGATGGGATTTCCCGGTGGGGTCATAGCAACCTTGTAAAATTCAACTCTTTAAAAACTCAACTTCTTCACATCTCCCTCTCAAAAACACCTCCTAACTTTCCTATCCTCTTCGATGGCTCTCCCGTCTCACCTGCAAATAACATTAACATTCTTGGTCTAAACATAAACAACAAACTGTCTTGGAAACCACATATTACAATGGTTGCTAAAGCGGCCTCTAAGAAGCTGGGAGTTCTGTTCAGATTGCGAGAATTTTTTTCTTCTGAGCAGTTACTCCAAATATATAAGGGTCTTATTCGTCCCTTGTATGGAGTACTGTTCTCACATTTGGGGGGGCTCCGGCTCCTCCTCTCTTCTGGATAGGGTTGAGTCAAAAGCTAAGAGATTAATAAACTGTCCCCTACTTTCAAACTCACTTGACCCTCTGTCTCTGCGACGTGACGTTGGCGCGCTATCTCTTTTCTACAGGTACTACAATGGCAGGTGCTCGAGGGAATTGGCCTCTCGCATTCCTCCACCGTTGCGTCGTCCTCGTTGCACAAGGGGTGCCCTGCTTTCGCACCAATTTTGTGTGGACGTAGGAAATCCTAGGCTAGCTCGTTGTGGTATCTCCTTCTTTCCAGCCACTTCTATTCTGTGGAACTCGCTACCATCATCTATTTTTCCTCCTGTATTTAATCTTCCACTCTTCAAGGCTTCCGTCTGCGCCCACCTGAGGGCTGTACGTTAGATGTGTGTGCTTGAATTGAGTTTTGTCAAAATGTGTGTGTGTGCCCCCTCCTTGAAAAGGGCTCTGCCCGTGAGTGGTGGCGTTCTGTAAAAAAATAAAAATAAAAAAAATATATATATATATATATATATATATATATATTATATATATATATATATATATATATATATATATATATATATATATATATATATATATATATATACTGTATATATATAAGAAATTATCAACACCTATTAAGAGCATGTGCGAAAAGCATAAATATGGTCAGAAGAGGAGGAAACAAGAAATGATTAGGAATGAAAACCGAGGTGAGGCAGGGCAGTGTTTTTTCACCATTGCTTTTCGCACTGTGCCTGGACAGCTGTCTTAAAAGTATATGCATAAGAGAGAATAGAGAACACACATTGATATACGCGGATGATGCGGCAGTAATAAGAACTGAGGATCTTCAGGAAACTGTGAATAGGTGGAATGATGTGTTGAACTATATGGGCATGAAGATAAACAGAGAGAAAACAGAAGTAATGGTAACAGCTAGAGAGAGAGAAAAGATAGTTGTGAACATAAAGGGGACTAGACTTAAGCAGGCGAGAAAATTTAAATACTTGCGTGTAGTGTTCGACGATGAAGGAAGACTGGAGGGCGAGCTGAGGGAGGGAATAGGAAGATTCACAAAGAATATGGGAATGCTGTACCTACTACTAAAGAAGAGAGGAATACCAACAGAAGTGAAAGTAGTAATAAATAAAACAATACTGAGACCAGTATTGTTGCACGGTTCAGAATGTTGGACAATGAATATAGTGCATAAGAGCAGAATCGAGGCCGCGGAAATGAGAGTACTCCGAGTCATCAGGAGAGTATCACTGAGAGATAGGATGAAGAGTGGACTAGTGAGAGAGGAACTTGGGGTGGAATCAATTTTGGAATGCGTAGAAAGAAATCAGCTGAGATGGCTTGGTCAAGTGAATAGAATGGGTGAGGGAGAGAGACTGAGAGAGATGCTGGAATGAAGACCAAAAGGAAGGAGACCGGCGGGAAGACCAAGGAAGAGATGGATGGAGGTGGTGGAAGACATACAAAGAAGGAGCAAGACACTAGAAAAGTTGGGAAACAACCAAATGCTTGAGGACAGAAATGCATGGAGAAGATTTTGGAAGAGTAGCACCAGACAAGCGCCAGCATACCTGTTTCGACGGTGATGATATATATATATATATATATATATATATATATATATATATATATATATATATATATATATATATATATATATATATATATATATATATATATATATATATATATTTAGTGATTGATCGGATGTCATATTTTTTCATTTGCATTGCGAGTTTGGAATGCGGATGCTGATGGATGCGGATGTCAATTTTGATGAATGCGAATGCGTATGCCATTACTATATATATATAATATATATATATATAAATATATATAATATATATATATATATATATATATATATATATATATATATATATATATATTACTTTTCATTTTTTTATCTCTTGACCGCCTCTATTGAGGTGGTCACACTTCGATCAGAAAGCCGACCACAGCGGCCGGCCTCCTCCATAGGTCTTTCAGGGCAAAGATATTTCAGGCTACCCAGAAATGCTGGGTCAATAGAAAATGAGACAGTCTCTGGGGCTGTCCCGCACTTGGCGAAAATTGGGGTGGTGGTTTGATTTATTTAAAATTTGTATTTGTAGTGTTGGAGGGTTGGAGGATGGCAGCTTCTCAGCTTGGCTAATGTTGTTTGTGTAAGGATGGGGAAAGTGTCGATTGTTTTTGCGATGTTTGGGGGAGAGGTGTGTGTGTTAAAAATGTTGTTGGGTTTGCGTTGTCTTATATAGGCGTCAGTAAGGATGGTGTGGATAAGTTTGGTGTAATAGACATTGTTAGGGGGGAGAAGGGATGTTGTGTAGGATAAGTTTGTAGAAAAGTGCTGGAGATGATGGAGGTTGTTTCAGTCTTTGTCTATTTGTGTTTGAGAGGACGAGATGGCAAGGGTGATGGGCAATAGTGTTTTGGAGTAGAGCTATGTACCTATTATTTTTAAGTGACAAGTTATTGAAAGTATTTTGGTTTCATTGTGAAGGTGTTGTTGTGGGGTAGTTGAAGTGCATCCAGTTATTATTCTGAGGGTTTTGTTCT
>SEYY01024449.1:60000-77083 GCA_009176605.1 Armadillidium nasatum | reverse complement strand
TAATAATAATAATAATAATAATAATAATAATAATAATAATATATATATATATATATATATATATATATATATATATATATATATATATATATATATATATATATATATATATATATATATATATATATATTATATATATATATATATATATATAAAAAAAAAAAAGGATTTTTTTTTTTTTTTTTTTTTTTTTTTGCAGAAGACTTGAAAAGATAGATGAGGATACAGAGATAAGAAAGTGATCAGAAGAACCCAGGGTTTGACAGTATAAGGAGAAGAATTAGAAGTTTAAATAATGGTCAAGAATATTGATTTGTTCTCCAAGAAGATCAGAGATACGAGTAGAATGCTGCACCAACTGCTTAAGATTGCTTTGCATGGTGAATGGAAGGCATCTTACCGGTTGTATCATGAAAACTTGAGAGCCATTGACAAGAAAATCACCTAATATGAAGATTTCTGAGAATGGTGGAGAGAAAATGTGATCTATTTTGGAGTTTAAATAGTCGATAAATATAAGGTAGTCAGTAGAATTGAGATGAATAAACAGAATAAATGAATTTAGTCGTGGAATGACAAGAGAACTTAACTCACAAGGTGGAAAAATCAGAAGATTCCAAATTAGAAAGATAAGAGCAAGCAAAATCGTTGCGCACATATGCACAACCACCTTTTTTGGCTAAAAATTGAGGATAAAGACTGTAAGAGGAAACAAGATATGATTTGCTATCTGAACTTTCAAGCACTTGTACTAGGGAAAGTCAGATGAAAAGTCTTGGTGGGACCAACCATACATCACTTATATATCTATTGTTATGTTTAGCAATGTGACTTCAAAATAACTAGGTATTATGGACAGAAGAAAACCTAAATTTTATGGTTATTGAATATTTTCAATCTTGATTCAACCTTCATGAGTTGAGAAAAAAAAATTGGCATCTGTAAATCCTAGAGAATTCATATTGGTACTTGATATTGGGTTGCTTAAAATTATTGGTATTGGTTAAAATTTTGGTATTACTCCATCCCTATATATATATATATATATATATATATATATATATATATATATATATATATATATATATATATATATATATATATATATATATATATATATATATATATATATATATATATATATATATATATATATATATATGACCTTTTATTATACAGTACTGGGATATATAAAATATTCATTTTACAAGAAATTAATATGACTAAAACTGAATTTAAAATACAAACCTGCATATTACTTTTTTTTTTTTAAATCTTTTTCATCCTTTTTCATCTTTTCAGTCATTATTCCTTAAACAACATTTTATATTTAAAGAAAAATTAATAAAACTGGAATATATATATATATATATATATATATATATATATATATATATATATATATATATATATATATATATATATATATATATATATATATATATATATATATATATATATATAAAAGTTGAATTTGAGTCATACTTCAAAAAACAAGTTCAAGTTCTTGCTATCTCATAATAAAATTATATTATACTATATTCAAAAAATTTTTTTTTAAATTTTTAAATATCATGCTAGATACCAAAGAATAATAATAACAATAATAATTTTTAAATTTTTAAATCACAAATGAAAATTTGATTAATTAGTAGCTGTAAATAAAATAGATTAACTAAATGCTTCTTTATTGATACAAATATATTATACAATTCTCTAGGCACCTCTGCTCTTAAATTCAAATCTTCAAGTGGATTTTGAGATAATTCAGAAAGCTTTATATTCATTTGCAGAATGATAAAAAAAAAAAAAGTGTGGCAATAAATAAAACTATTGTACTCTCATTAAACAAAATGTACTCTAAATAATTGCCTTTAAAGTATCCATGAATTGGAAGAAAATGAAAAACAGAGCTTCACAAAAAATGTCCTGTACTTTGACCAAAAATTAACTTGGAATGTAAATGTTAAATGTATTAAAAGTAAAGCATAGAAAATAAATTTAAAATATACTTGGGAAATAAGAATTTTATATCATATTTACCTGAAACTTTTCAGAAGCATGTTTTGCAAAAGGGTTACACACACACACAGCACACACATATATGTCATATATAGTAGTATATATATATATATATATATATATATATATATATATATATATATATATATATATATATATATATATATATATATATAGTAAAGTTAGAGATCACATGAGCTTATCAAAGACAGCCATTATTCCTACCTTCAAAACATATATTATAATTATACATCATAATTATAATTAATATCAACTCATTTCACATCCTCATTTCATTTTTTTAACACTACAACTAATTTTCCAGTCCCTAACATATGCAATTTAAGTTAAGAAGAGGTTACAACACATATAATACAGTCAAACTCCCAAGAAGCTTAATTATGCTTTTAATTTTACTTTACTTTTTTTTCATACCTGTAAGGAAAAATCACACAAAACTGAAATAGTATTAATATATATATATATATATATATATATATATATATATATATATATATATATATATATATATATATATATATATATATATATATATATATATATATATATATATATATATATATATATATATATATGAACGTAAAAGAAGTAAAACTAATCAAAATTTCAAAAACCTCAACTTTCGAAAGATGTGAAAAATCAGGATTAGTTGATATACTGTGTGAATAATCTTTTTGAGAAATATGAACCTTCTTGAATATTTTTATATAAAAAAAAGTATACAGAAATATGAAAATTAATATTTTTTTAAAAAAAAAATTTAAAATTGATGATGGAAAAAATCAACTGGGGTAAAACTAACCACTTGCACAGGTTAAAACTAACCATTCAATGTTATTTATAAATGGCTATTCTGTAGTACTTTTTATAATGTTTATAATTATTAGAATGTTACTCATTATAGCAAATTTAGTTTTTGGTAACATAATTATAGGAAATTTTTAATTTCCATGGTTTTGATATTTGCAGTATTATATATATATATATATATATATATATATATATATATATATAATATATATATATATAATAATATATAATATATATATATATATATATAATAATAAAACTAAAAAAAATAAAGCTACCTCTTACTTCAACAAGATTAATTTCTTAGAAAATGAAATTACATATATATATTATATATATATATATATATATATATATATATATATATATATATATATATATATATATATATATATATATATATATATATATGTGTGTGTGTGTTTTTTTTTTTTAAACCATATTAAAAAGCACATTTTACCAATATTAACCTGTATAGCCTATCCTTTATTTTGTAAATTTTAGTACTTTTATAAGATTTACCTTGTATTCTAGTTTATTAGAAGAGTAAATGAAATTTTAATATTCAAAATCTACTAAAATTCAAATAATAGGCCCTTTGCCCAAAATCTACAGTTTGCTCATGCCATTTCAACAGATTTAGTTAATCTGACATATTTCACTTAACATGGTTGTTCTTGGTTTTCTGGAAATCCTTTACACAAAAAGGTATTTAAACGTTTTAATTAAGGGTAATTTAAACCAGAATTTAACAAAATCAAGTCACTTCTCTTCAAATGTTCCCTTGGGCCTAAACCTAGGGCAATTTCAAAATGTTTTTTTCGCTTTTCAATGGATTTTCGGTTCATAATTACTTTGACAATACTTTATTACACATTTATTTAGCCTATTTATACATATTACACATAAAAAAATTAAAACGGGCAGGAAAACAGAATTAAAAGCTAATTATTTCTAATGGAATATGGCGTAAGCCAGTTCTATTGTTTACATAAACGCCATAAAAGCCATTTAAGCAAAACCGAGCGCCCGTACACGATAGTCCTTCAACGAGCGAAAAGATGGCTCTATTTTTTGAAATTTTTATGTGTCGTCAGCACCGAACTATGACGTCACACTCACAGGGTTAAGAAAAAAGAAATCAGCCAGAAAGCCAGCGATCCGCTCGCTTTTGCTCGGTCTGAAGCAGCTTATTTGCTAGTTCAATAAATAATGTTATAGGCTTTTCCGCGTAATATTTTTGGTTTTATTCGTATATTGCATTTTCTGTACAAAAATTATTAAAAACGGTTAACGGACCACAGACAACCTAACGATCGAAGACTTGATTGTAATCCTATACTTGTGCGCGTGTGTGTGTGTGAGATGTATCCCTGCGAATACTGGCTTTTCAGCACCTAAATATAATACTGTTAATATAGGCCTAATATGTAAATAAAGATATTAATATATTCCATTTCCTATAGTAAAAATAAGAAAAAAAAAAATTGACCAGATAAAAATTTTCATTTTATAAAAATGACCATGAATTGTTTGAAATGAACTGTAAAGAAAAAAAAAAAAAATAAAATGAACATTGAATAGTTACCCTGAAAACGTTATATCTTCTAATTTGATATTTATTACATCTTAATATAACTGTATTAGATATTGACAGCTTGGTTATATATTATTCTTGTATACTGTATATTATTTGTTTATTATATTCTTTTTAACAAATTTTCATGTACTAAGAATTAGGATGGTAGTGGATGAAAAAATATTTATTCTGGAAAATAATTAACATTTTAATGATGTTAAAATGTTAATTTAAATGTTAATCTAGGTCTAGTACAAGAATTGTTTACAAGTTTACTGTGAGTTTAAAGATTGGAATGGGTATTTATTAGAAAGGAAATCTGATTCCTGCTGGAACTGAAATTGGAATTAAATCTTTAATTCTAACTGGAATAATTTATATTTGAAAGGTTGAAATATGTGACAGATTATTGAATTTTCATCATAATTAAAAAATGGAAAAAATTTGAGTTGCAGAAAACTAAGGTGTTTTTGCTTTCTTTTGGATTTGTTTTTTTTTATAGCTCATTTTGTTTTATAATTATTTGTTTTTATATTTAATTTTTATTTATATTATGTAATTGTGTGTCATTTAATTTTTTTTTATTATAATCTATAGGAACATAGGAAAATAGAGACAGTTAGAAGCCACAAGGGCCTATCGAGACTGTCCCAGTCCAAATAAATAATAACAATAACAATACTAATACATGCACAAAAGACTAGGTCTATCCCATCCCCAGTTATCAGTTCATTCATGCAAAGATAAAAGTAAAACTAAGCCCAATTATACATGCAATATTCAATGAACCATCACCCACTACAAAAAAACTGCCATTAGGCTTAGTCATAGGTTGATCTGTTGATCTAAAAATTCATATATACCCACCAATTTGGCTTAGTCAAGTTATACTATATAATACCTAAACCATCCATATATCTATCCAGCCCCTTTTAAATTTGACAAGAGAATCACAGTCAACAATCTCTTGTGGCAAGTCATTCCAAAAATTAACAACTCTATTACTGAAAGAGTATTTTCTTAGATCAAGATGGCATGGCTTCTTTTTAATTTTCTTATCATGTCCTCTAGTTACTCTTCCACGGTCCACTATAAAGTATTTTTCAATCTCTGTATTACTGTCAGATGCAAATATTTTGTAAACTTGTATCATATCCCCTCTGAGAAATCTCTGTTCAACCGAGAACATTTCTAACTCCTTCAATCTCTTCATAGCTCTTATTTTCAAAGCCAGAAATCATCCTTGTTGCTCGATGTTGTACTCTCTCCAGCATATCTATGTCTTTTCTTAAATGAGGAGCCCAAAACCTTGTGCATAATAATCTAATGCTGGCCTAACATATATATATTATATAGCTTGCTTATAACCTCTTTGCTCTTGTAAACTACATTGCGATTAATTATACCTAACATCTTATTAGCTCTATTCCTTGCTTCCAAACATTGATCACCCACCTTCAGATTACTGCTAATAATCACACCTAAATCCTTTTCTTGGTCCACAGTCTCAAGCCATTCCCCATTCATTTCATAATTAAATCCTTCATTTGAGTAACCTACATGAAGAACTTTACATTTTTTACTATTAAAGTTCATTTGCCACCTCTCTGCCCAACCAAGAAGTCTATCTAGATCACCTTGAAGCTTTATGCATCCATCATTATTCCTTACTGAGGTAACCACTTTGGTATCATCTGCAAACTTAGAAACCTTACATTTAAGACCTTTGTCTAAATCATTTATATATATAAGGAACAAAAGTGGTCCCAGCACAGAACCCTGTGGGACCCCACTCTTCACTGTTTCCCATAATGACTTATTACCATTAAGTAATACACACTGCCTTCTGTTCTTTAACCACTCTTTAATCCAATTGTGTACCATTCCATCTATACCACACTGCGACAACTTTTGCATCAGCCTAACATGGGGTACCTTATCAAAAGCTTTGCTAAAGTCTAAATATATGACATCAACTGGATCACCCCTGTCTATACATTCAGTAATATATTCCATAAATTCTAGTAGATTTGTCTGACATGATCTACCCTACCCTACCATTATCTATATTTTAGATATTCACTTAGGGTTCAAATTGTGAGAAATCATAACTTGATATTATATATTTATATATACATTGTTTTCCTGCATTTTGTTCTCTTAGCACATAAGCAATTTATTCATTTTTTTTCAGTTTGATTTTAATTTTTAAGTAATAATAATCTTGCATATAAAGTGTTATTTGAAAATGAAAACCATAAAAAAGGAGAAAGTTGAGAAAGATGACACTATTAATCTTAAAAATAAACAACAAAAAATGGAGATTGTTCATCAGGAACACATTATTGTGAATGATAGCTTGCAAACGAGAGAGGAAATAGTCGTAACAAAAAATGTTGAAACTAACGAAAAATCAGAATGCTTTCACTTGGAAGACATTAAAGGTAAATCAAGGTGGCAAAAGTACAAGAAAAGATATTCTGAAAAATGGGAAAACGATCCTAAACTAAAAGGTATATATATATATATATATATATATATATATATATATATATATATATATATATATATATATATATATATATATATATATATATATATATATATATATATATAAAGAATTGATTTATTTTTCCTTCACTGAAATTAATACTGTATGATAAAGTTTGTTAACTCATTAACTTATTAAAATAAAAAAATAAAAAAATAAAAAAAATAACAATCTAGGTCTAGTATTGCTTTATAGCCTATTTATTTTAAATAGGCTATATATTTTAAGTTTGCCTTAACTATTTGAATTGTTCAAATATTTTATTTTTTTTTTTTATTTTTTTTTTTGCAATAACTCAGAGACTTTTAAACAGTAACTCACTGATACTGTAGTTATTACATATATTGCAGAATGGATACAACAAGATTCCGAAAACCCAAATAAAGCTTTATGTCGCTTTTGCAATAAACTACTTAGAGCTCACAAATTTGATTTGTATAAACATTCTGGCACAAGAAAACATCGTAGAAATTGTAAAAGGGGTCGTAGTGAAATGGAAAAGTCGGGCACTGACATTGATGTAGATCATGATGATGATGATGATGAAGTCGCAAAGGAAATTGTGTTGTCCATATCTGAAAAACCAAGGTATGGTCTTGATATAAAATCCGTAAAAAGAATTCCTATTTTTCAAAATATGCCTTTTCTCAATAGGAAATAATAATAATAATTATCATTACTACTTCTACCTACTACTATGCCAAAATATTTCACAACTATTACTGATAATAGTGTATGCTAATACAGTCCTAATTATGTAAATTCTCTTGCATATTGAATTTTCAACATTCAGTAAATTAAACTTTCATACCTTTTTTTTTTCTTTCTTGCAAAGCCCAAATAAAAGGTTGAAAAAGGAGAAAATCAGTGAACCTTTCATTGTTGTTGAAACTCATGATAATGTGGCAGGTTACTCAGCAGATCACAATGAAGATGAAAATATTTTTATGGCATATTCGGAAGATGAATCATTTTTATCTTCAAAAACCCCATCTGGTATGTAAATAATTATTATTATTATTTATTTTATTATTAGAGGGAAGATGAATAGATAGATATTGCTATTATTGTTTCATAATGAGAAATATATAATATATATATATATATATATATATATATATATATATATATATATATATATATATATATATATATATATATATATATATATATATATATATATATATATATATATATATATATATATATAGCATGTGTATTAGATTTGGAGTGATAACAAAATTTTTACTGACACCAGCATCAAACTTTTCAGTTTGGTTAAAATCAATATTAGAAAATTACAGATTCTGAGTGCTAATTTTGTTATTATTATTATATTACAGTTTTTTGATATATGCGATTTTTAAATACTGATACTTATAGAATTTATCCGATTAGATCAGATCAAATTATGAGGATCTGCAAGAATCCCAGGAGTTTTAGTAAAAAAAAAATATTTGATGTCACCTTGACATTCACGGCAGAACTGATTCCGATTTTAATGACACTAGTATTCTGTATTTCATTAACAACGAATCTTACGAAATCTACTTTTAGGTTTACAGTTTCCTATAAATCAAGTCTTATATCCAAAAAATCCCTGGTGTTGGTTATTCAAAAGTTCCTTTATTGATTTGGTGCCAGAAAGAAGCTTGTCACGTTTTGTTTGATCCTATTAAATGTGGAGATGTCTGGCAATGAAACAGCTGACAGGGAAAAGAGGGTAATAATCTCTGATTACCGCTGAGTATTTAGTTATACTCCACATAGCAGAGGCTGGACTACCTTCCTAATCCAGATTTTGTCCTCAACCTCCTGTGGAGTTTCAGATATCATTGGTCGGAGTGGATCAGTTCTGATCGCTATGGCTGTACGCTTCATGAGACTAAAACCTAGTTAGAGAATTGGTTGCTTTCTGACGAAATCGTCTACATTTGTTTATTTTGTCACTTCGAATTGGCCAAGACTCAATCACTCATGAACATTGTTTCGGGGACCCTCTCCCCATTGGCAGTTTTATCATCATAGCCCTTAATCAATTCATACCTCTTTGTTGACCGTCCTAATTTACCGTTGTCCAGGATAAATTCTTTTTGGTACCTTTGGTAGCCTCACTCAGCAACAAATTGACATGTATTCTAGCAGTCACTGACTTTTCACACGGTAGACTTCACATTTCTTTCCAATATAGGATTTTCCATAACATCTTCCCAGTGTCCCTCTGAGTTAGTTCAGTCAGGTTGGGTAGCCCCTCAAGCCTCAAGTGTGCTGCTACTGTGGCTGTACATTAACTATATATATATATATATATATATATATATATATATATATATATATATATATATATATATATATATATATATATATATATATATATATATGCAGGCACATTAACCACCTACAAATGTAAATGAATATTTACAAAGTTTTTTCTTCTTCTTTTGTGAATGTCACTGAACTATATATATATATATATATATATATATATATATATATATATATATATATATATATATATATATATATATATATATATATATATATATATATATATATATATATATATATATATATATATATATATATATATATATATATATATATATTTCAGATCATCTACTAACGGAAATTGCCCACAGAGTTGGGATTGTTTTAATAAAAGAAGTCAGCAGAGTACTTCGAACTGATAAAAATATTTTACAGTTTTTTAAAGATAATGACCAAATTTTATTAACCGATTCAAATATCAATAAACTTACTAAAATTTGCGTAGGACATATGTCACAAAAATTTTTAGTCGGTAAGTAAATTATTATGTATGTTTTTTTCCTTTTTTTTTTTTTTAATATGTTTTTGGAGATTTTTTTTTCATTTTAAATAACATTCCTCTTTTATTATTGTAATGTGTTTAATAATAATATTATTATTTGGTAATAGTATTAATATAATATTAGTATTTGGTAATAGTTATGGTAAGAATGTAGCTCAATTATTTAATCATGTGATATATCACAACCTGTGTTTGATTTGTTTATGAGTTGCTCCCCCCCTCCTTCCCCTAACCCTAGATCTTTTAACATTGTTAAATAGCCATATCATAAGTATGAAATGTTTCTTTATCTGAGAAACATTTTTTTTTTCTTTTCAAGAAAATTGTTTTTGTCTCCCAAATGTGTAAGTAATATATCCGTGATATTTATTTGATCAGCTCAAAGGGTCACGTGACTTCTAGTAGGATTTAAAGTTTGTAAGAACTTAATTTGTAAATGTAATTGTCGAGGAATATATCCCCATGACATTTTCACCCAAAGTTTTAGACCTTTCACACCTTTTCTTATTTTCAGTATATATATATATATATATATATATATATATATATATATATATATATATATATATATATATATATATATATATATATATATATATATATATATATATATATATTACGGTATCGTTCCTGCCTGTTATGATATATCGTGACATTACATTTTCTTTGTGAAGACTAGATTGAAAACACGCTGTGTACACACCGCTTGATTTGTTGTGAATAATGTAAATTTTTTGTGAAATATATTAATAAAAATAAAGAATATTAAGCAAGAATAGTATTCAAACAACAACTATTTGAGATACTATAAATAAAGAGAAAATAAACCAAATAAGATAAGAGAAAAAAAACTTTTTTATTTATATATAACAAAAAGGATCTAGGCCTACACGAGCTTAATATATATATATATATATATATATATATATATATATATATATATATATATATATATATATATATATATATATATATATATATATATATATATATATATATATATGCAGAATCAGCAATGGAATCATTAACTTCAAAATCATCATTAAATTATGGTGATAAAGATTTTTCGAACAAGTTGAAGTCTATCGAAGAAAAACTTGAAACAACAGGTATATATATATATATATATATATATATATATATATATATATATATATATATATATATATATATATATATATATATATATATATATATATATATATATATATATATATATATAATATATATATATATTCTAACTAATGGTAGATAATGGAAAGCTTCAGATAGAGAATAGAATTAGAACTAAAAGATGATTATTGGAGGAGTAGGTAGAGTTAATCTTGTTTTAATAATGTGTGTATTGTTTTGTTTGTTTGTAAAAAAAAAGAACCTAAAGAAAATTAAAAGTAGAATAAACTTGCTAAAGGTTTGTAAGGTCAGTTAATTGTTATATTCTGAGAAGCATCATTTCACTATAATTTATCGTTTTTTATTTCAAAATTTTCTAAGCTGTATTGTATTTTAATGAGCTGCATTATTATTATTGATTATTATTATTATTATTATTATGAGCTTTGAATAGCAAAGTCAGTTACCGAATGACATACAACGTAAGGCTGGTACAGAGACATCCAAAGTAAACTGAAATGTGAACCTTCTGGAGAAGTAAAGGGAAAGAAAGAGAATGAAGCAAAGTTAGAAGAGAATTTTAACCGTGGATAAATAGGATGGGAAGAGCAGAATTCATTAATTTTATTATAATAAACCCAAGATTAAATTTATGGTATAGTGGAGAATAATTTGAACATAATTCTAGAGTGAAATATAAAATATTATGACATGAGAACAAGCAAAATTTAAGAGTTTTAATCGAATACTAAATAAATAAATAAAAAAAAATGGAATGTATATTATTCATGCCAGATACAGGAATTAGAATAATTAGATAATTATCCAAAACAGCCTAAAAACGGATTAGGAAAGACACAGTATGTTCAGTATATCTTCAAAGCAACTATTTTAAAATAATATTTTGGATTGATAATTTGTAGGTAGTTTCACCAGACATACTCTTGGAGTTTGGGACAAGTTGAAAGGAGAACACACTAAATTCAGCTACAGTGGAGATTTTCAATAAAAGAGAAAAGAGGGTGTGATCCACTTTGGGGGTTTTATAGTCAAAGGATTAAAATAATTACTAGAATTAGAAGGTGAATAAGGAGCTTTAAATCTTAGTTTATATAATAAGTTAGAGAAGTAGTATGGTTATACATCTCTATGATTTGTGGCTTGATTAGTTATTACTTTATATTGAATTTTAATTTCTTAAAATTGAATGAATAAAAGTGACTTAAGAAGAATGTTTTGAAACCTAGACTTCCCCATCGTTTTTTTAATTTATATAGTTAAAAAATTTAAATTTAAAAAAAATATTAATAATAAATCTTATGACGAAGTAAATCATTCTAAAAGTAAAATCACACTATTTTAAATAAAGTTTCTAGTTATACTTTTTTTTTTTTTCTTTCTTTCCTTTCAGTATCAGAATTGAAAGCCTTAAAAACTAATTTCAGTGCAACTTCGTCACAGACAATTCCACTTTCTTCTTTTGATTTGTCAAAAATATTTCAACACTCTTCGTGCGAACAATAAATATATATATATATATATATATATATATATATATATATATATATATATATATATATATATATATATATATATATATATATATATATATATATATATATATATATATATATATATATATATATATATATATATATATATATATATATATATATATATATATATATATATATATAATGTTGTGCCAAGGCCGTGACTCAGGTCCGGAAACAAAGGTCTTCAATTTTTATTGGGTTGAGACTCGGGCAAATTTAGCAGAGTCTGTGACAGTTCAGCAATAAGTAACATGTACTTAAAATTTTTTACTGCTTTTTTTATTTATTTATTTAATTATTTATTTATTTATTTATTTATTTATTTATATATTTATGATTCTAGGGTGAAATATAAGATTAAATATATGAAGAATATTTAGGAACCCTTTATTCACTTTTAAGTTTATATTTGTTTAAATTTATTATGCATAGAACCGATAAGGGAAATGTCATGTGAAATAACTTCACTGGCGTAGCAATTTTATGCTACTTAACTACACATACAGATGTATGTTATGAAAGGACGTCAAATAAATTAACTTTAAAAAAAAAAAAATAAAAAATAAAAGGATTCAGAAAGGATTAAAAGTAAGAATATTTATAAATTAAAAAGTCAAAGAATTATTAAAAGAAATTTGCTGTAAAGTTTCCCTGATATCCCAAAAAAAGGGTCAATCAGTAAAAATATTTCCTAGATTTTGGAGTCCCTCGAAAAGGTAAATTACTGCAAATAAAGAACATTGAATAAATTTAGCCAATTCACCTTGTTCTTCTTTTACAATATTTTTACATACTAAACCATTCTTAAATTAGATATCGATAAAATAACCCTACACTGATTCCAACTACCTTGCCATAAGTTACAATTCTTTTATTAATATGTATTAAATTAAGTTGTTTCAGTATTTTAAAGTAGCAGTTATACATAACAGAAGAATACTTTGCAAATTTTTAACTACCTTATGAGGTTTTAAATGTACAAGAACACTGTATGATATATTCCTTATGGTTATGCTGTAAATACAGAATTATAATATGGAAACTTCATTTGAGATAAAATTCATTATATTTAAAAGAACAACCCCTTGAGTCTATATTTTTGAGTAATGACTAAAACCCCATCATTACAGTTGTTGGGGTATGGGTACTATATTGCTTTTTTTTAGATGACATTTAAACTGTAATGAAGGTAAACATAAGTTGCAATTAGAAGTTAAGGGTTAATAGTTGTTGTTTTTAAAAAGTTGTCTTCATAAACTTTTAGGTCTACCATCAAAGACAAATCATTGTAGGTAAGACATTAATAAATTCTTAATAAAACTAAATAGTCTTGGATGATCATATTTTGACATTCTTGCACTTGCAGTATATATTTAGGCCTATATGTTCTCTTTTATCTATAATAATATTATATTAGCTTCTAAGAAGTTCATTTTTCTACAACGGAGATCTCTAACAATGAGTCTAATTCTCTGATTTTGTTAGCTATCAAGGATTGTTGTTCATTAATCATTTAAAGGAAGCTAAAAATGGGACTATTCTTGACCTTTTCTTATTTCTCAAAATTTTTCAGAACTTGACCATATATACCATACCATTTATGTGTTACGTGAGTTCCTCAGCTTTTCCTTTAAAATATTTGCATTTACTATTTTTCAAAATATAATGCAATAATTATTTGTACTCTGGGTTTCACAGATTTTTCCTTTAATATATTATATTTAGATTTCAAATTAACCATTTTTCCAAAACACAAACAATAATTATTTGTGAAACTGTGTATTTGAATTCCTTCCCATACATCTTTTAAAAACGACACAATTAGTTTTGTTAATTGAAAAGTTTATACCACAAGTCTGATGTTGACCCACTATTGAATATGAAGCTTCCTGAATTGTTTTAAAATAAACCTAAAGATTTGGATCAGAAATCCGAAGTTTTACAACCATTTGTATAGAACAAGAAAATATTGTATCAGTGGAGGTTATTCTGTAGAAAAGATCATAAAAAAAAAGACTGAGGATATAGGTTTGAGGGACTCTACATTCTGTATAAGCAACCATTCATGTAGGTTGACATAGTTGAAACTTGTTTGTGTTTTTATTCTTCTATTTTGCTAATTGAAAGGATTACACTGAAAAAATTATAATTCATTACAAGAATACAAATTACATTGCAGATTATATCAGTATATATATATATATATATATATATATATATATATATATATATATATATATATATATATATATATATATATATATATATATATATATATATATATATATATATATATATATATATATATATATATATATATATATATATATATATATATATATATAATATTATTATTATAATTAAAAAATTTTAAAAATTTTTTTTTAAACTTAAAAAAAAAAAAAAAAAAATTATTATTATTATTGTAAAAAAAAATATATACAATAATTAATATTTTTATTGAAATAGAATTTGCAACTATTTGGATTTGAACTTGGATTTGGACTGACTCCTAAAAACTGGACTCTGTATATATATATATATATATATATATATATATATATATATATATATATATATATATATATATATATATATATATATATATATATATATATATATATATATATATATATATATATATATATATATATATATATATATATATATATATATATATATATATATATATATATATATATATATATATATATATATATATATATATATATATATATATATATATATGTTAGGGGTGCATCATATTTTATTTAGAAAACTTTATGGTGAGTATTTATATTAAAACTTTAATAATTTTATATTATGTGAATAAGGTTTGATTAGATTTATTTTTATTTGATCAAAGTCTTTTTGAGATACTAATACTTATTTAAATACGAACAAGACTCACACTTAAAGGGAATAGAAGACTTATCTCTGATATTATTATTATTATTCCATAAAATATTTACCCTTTATTATATTTTATTTATAGTTTACTTAATGTCTTGGATAATAAGTAACGGTATAAGGTTTTGTTACTCCTTGAAAGTTTCAGTTAAAACCTAGGTATTATGTTTTGTTTATTTAAAAAACATGGAACAGTATTATAACTTTTTTAAGAGTTTTTTTGGCTATAGTTTTAAGGGGGAAAAAAATTAAGGCTTAACCAAATTTGAAGAGGTCGAACGTATGTCTCATTTTTCATCACATTAGAGAATAGGGTTTCCATTTTTTGTGAATTTCTCTCTCTTAACTAACCCTTGAGTTTTAATCCTAAGATATTTATTTTCAATAGTATGGATCAATGTTGGTTTTACAGAGATGAACTCAGAACGGAATGATTGTTTGGTTTCATACGCATTTTATTCAAGGTTTTGTATGAAGCACAAATATCGGGCTTAATTAACAATGTTTTCATATAGATTGTTATAATTGTCTTCCCTTCCAATAATTATTTATCTATCATAATTAAATGTATAATTAATCTGCTCAGAGAATGTTTATGAAAGTTTACTAAAATATTAACACAAATTTCCTCTGATAAATATTTTGATACAAAGTTCCTTAAAGCAATTATTACCTTACTTTTATTGTAGCTTTAAAAATTTATAGATTATCAGATAAACTTCAGATTTTATTTGTAACACGCATACTTTGAGCACAATCAATTTCTTAAGGATAAAATTCAAAATTCGTTTAAATGGATGTTAAGAGTTTCTATGTTTATTTTAAGTCAGATGTTTGCTGTCGAATAATTAGTGCCTTAAAATTATTTTCTAAACTTATTGAAAAAAATTTCAGCTATCCGTTATCATAAGGTTTATTTATTTAAAGCGTTATACATACATTCGAGGATGTTTTTTGTTCCTTAATTTTAAAAGACATCTTACTTACAGTGAATCTCAACTTAAGATTTGTGACGACATCATCATCATCAATAATGGCGAAGTGAAATTTCTCGAAGCACTGCAATATTTTCTAATAGGAAACAAAATATTTGGTCTTTTTCCTCCACCCTACGTGAATAATTTGTACTTCAGACTACAATTTCCAGGGTTCCTCTTTATAGTTGTCTTATCAAATCTTTTTCGAGTTTTAAACGACACATTCGATATTCTCAAACTCCCTGGACAAGTGGATTTCTTCCATGACCCTCATTCATCTTCCTTTTTGTTTACCATTTCAATAAATTGCAATTAAATCAATATTAACAGTCTTTAGGCAGACGATTATTTCCTTCTCACCCTAAAGGGATATTTTGATCATTTCCTTGCATTTGTGTAACAAAAGTGTTCTCCTACTCGGTGAAAAAGTTTTAAAATCTAAATATAACGGATCAAATTATGAAACAAATTTTCAGTATTAAAAATTAAATATATCCCTGTTAATGATCGTTTAAAATCCGTTAGATGTTACTGTGTTAACAGATTTTCAAACAAAAAATTCTCGGGATGTTAGTGCTTTCAAATCTTCTTTCTTTTATCTCTCTCCCATTCTATCTCATTTTGTATAGACGAATCGACATCCTATAAAGATGTTGGTGTTAGGGCTATTTTATGAAAATATTCTGTGCAACCATCTCCTGTATTTTATGTCAT
>SEYY01024449.1:7500-55000 GCA_009176605.1 Armadillidium nasatum | reverse complement strand
GATACTTTATTTTATAAAGTTCAATTATAATAACCTTTTATCAATTTGTATACTGAAAAGCTGATTATAAAAATAAATCCACATCATTTTTTAAAATCAGTTCATTTTTATGGCTACTTCTGAATTCTTTCTAGTCATTATTTCCAACCACAGTTATTACACTCAAACAGAAGTATCACTTATACCACTTTTCATTAACTATTTCAAGTTACTACTCACTTAAATTATCATATGATTCTTTTCTCCATTTATATTTAGGTTTCCTAAATTGAACAGAATATATTTATCCATCACTTCAAAGGTCATTACAGGGATAACAAACATCCCTCTTGATGATAGTTGACCTTATGCATAAAAATATACTGAATTAAATTTAGTTGAGAACTAAGAATGGCATGTATTGTACCTACTCTATGTGAAAAGAGGCAGTAACCTGGAAAATATTTAAGGAATTATAGACAAATGTGAAAAAAGAAATATTAAACTGATACAAATCATATATCAAATGACTTTCATCATTGTTTTAAGAAAGGTAAATTATATTTGACAAGCCTTTCAGTTCATGAGATATGCTAGAGTAACAACTGTATTGATAAAGGGAAATGGTTATTTTCAGTAGTTATTTTGATTTCAGCAAAGTATGGCATTAGTGGTATAAGTAAAATGGTTTATAATGACCAAAAAAAAAAATATATGACTGACAGGATACAACATGTAGTACTGAATGGTCATTTATCATTATAGGATAATGCTCCTCAAGGTTTTATCGGGTTCTTTTTTCTTTATGAATGATAAAACAAAATTATGGCAAATGTTTAGATTTGACTGTCATTTTATCCTAATTAACTCTAGAAAATCAAAATTGTTTTTATGCATTAAATAAAGCCTAATTAAGGAATAAAGACCACTTTTGTACAATACATCAAAAACCTAAAATTCTTATGATAAATACATTAATAATCATACACTTCAATAATGAGTATTCCTATATCTTTTTATAGTAAACACTTAAGGTCTCTGATGTATTTATTGTACAAATGTTATGCTTATGCCTCAACTTAGCTGTATTTAATGTATTTACATAATAATTTATTCTTCTATCTTGAAACATACTACAAATAATTTGAAAACTAAAATAGTTCATCTAAGCTGGAAAATTACCTAAAGATCATTATATTAAATTGTTATCACCTTTTCTTTCATTTAAATGCATGTTGTATTCAAAACTAATTATTTTTAAATTTAAAATGTGCAAGAACTGAATAATGGAACAGTATTTGTGATTGTCTCCTACTTTCTAAAATATATTTCAAAACCCTCAAATAGACACTCTTTCTCCTCCATTAGAGTTTTCATAATAAAATAATAAACTCTTACCATTGTCAAATTAATTTCTTTCTGAAGTACTATCTGAATATCAAAATAAAATGAGGAAATTTATCATTTGTTTAGGTTAGTCACAGTATAAGAAGTACAGTCATATAGTTGTGGAAGTAGATGACTGGTTGTGTTCCATGAAATTCAAGCGCGACTTCACGCTTAAGCCACGGCAGCGAAATTATTTGCAGATTTTTTGATTTTCGTGGGACACCTTCGCTGTAGCAATTAACAGCTGATCTATATAAATAAACGTAAATATATATTAATATCTAATTTAATTAATTTAAGCAATCACTTAATTTAATTAATATCATAAAGGCAGTATATACGAATATAAGATAATGTACGAGTCAAATGAAGATTTTAAAAATATTGGAACTAATGAAATTCCTAATAATTGAAAATCATTAATTTACTTCATTTAAAACAAATTAATGATCCTAAAATGCTAAAATAATTATCCGTAATAATTTGCAAACACATATATCTGAATAAGAATATTTACAAAGATATTTATTCTAAAAAAAGAAAAGGCTTTGGCCTAACTCCTCAATGTTTGTTTACATCACGTGACCATTCAAGATTGCAGCAGCGAAAACTGAAGATACAAATTTTTAACTTCAATTTTCGATGCCGAGAGCAGAAAATTATTGCTGCAAAACTCGTGAGGATTCATAGGACACTTCGCTATAGCAATTTTTAAATCCCTTAAAGAATCTTTGATCGTGGAACACACCCGACAAAACAATTTATTTCCACAGTGCAAATATTAATACAGTAGAACAAACATATTGTAATTTCCTTCCTCTTTATGTGACCTTGAAACGTGTTCGCAGTGGCCTTGTCTAATTTCGTATAAACTATATATAAGGTCTTCTAAATGAGGGCCTTGAACAGACAAACTTCTTACATTCAACTTTCTTTTATTACACCTTAAATATTTATAACATATGAACTGAAACATTAAATTAAATGCAATATTAGTCTAGTTCCTGTGCACTTTTCGAATTTGTGTGGATTAATGTAAAATAACATAACTGTTGATGGGTTTCACTCTCTTTACTTCACTTTTCTACTCCTATATGATTATTCTACCTTTCATTTCTACTTTCATTTTGCAAGGCGTCACACACAATTCACATCGTTAACGTATAAGTAGACAGAATAGAGAGAGATAGATAGATAGGTAGGTAGGTAGATAGATAGATAGATAGATAGTTAGATAGATAGATAGATAGAGAGAGAGAGAGAGAGAGAGAGAGAGAGAGAGAGAGAGAGAGAGAGAGAGAGAGAGAGAGAGAGAGAGAGAGAGAGGCTAGCTGATACAATTAATTGCATTGAAAAAGGTTTAATTTCTTTTTTTCAAGAAAAAACATTAGTTTTTAAATTTCAACTCCCTGAAAAAAAATCATATATGAAGTTGTTACAAAGTTTTATATTTATAGGCTGTGTTTATATGTAAAAATAGATCAATTTTTGTATCTATATAATAGTTAAAATATTACGTAGAAAACACGACTATGATGATACAATGACGTCATGCTAAACTTGTTTTGTACACAGCTGTGTTTTGTATTTGAAGAAGTATAAAAAAGTTGCAAGGTACGTTTTATAGTTGTAATTTTTAAATTATTCCTGAAGTTTTTTTTCCTTATCATTTGTTTTTAGTTATACCATAAAAAAAATTTAAAATGAAAAAAAAATTTTAGTTATAAACTTTTCCTCCGAAAAACGGAATTGAAAATTTAATTGATCCGTATCACGGATACAATGCCAATTGTCTTGAAATCTGTAATTTTCGATATTTCTTTACTTAGGTACTATATTTTTGTCACAAATTAAACTTTGGTAGTTACTTAACCATGTGACCTACTATATTTTACCTAGGTTTGTTTGTATTGTTATGGAGAGTAATTCGTCAGAGAAGAACACTTCCTAGCATTAAGGTAGATAAAATACTGCCCATCAGACCACCATGAGTTCAATTTAAGTTTATTAAAGCTCTCCATTATTCCTTGGTTAGGTATTTAGGAAGTTTATAAATGTTCTACGACGTTCAAAGAAAGAAAACGAATGCAGAAATTAATTTTTACTGATATCCTAATAAATCAAAAACACGAAGTGAAAAAAAGTAAATTTATTCATTATCATATACTTTAAGAAACATTATGGGTCTGCCAAGTCCTAAAATTAACCAAGTTTTATTAGTATTGTCCTGATCTGTGTTATTAGTTTATACTTTGCCAACTGTTATTTTTTTATTCCTTATTTATTTTTTCTTTATTCTTATTTTTGGCTATTCTTGGTTGAATATCCAAAATTGGAAAGTTTTGTTAACTGTAATACTTAGGTGAACCATATATGACTTTTAATTATTTCTACTCTACTTAAACTATAAAATATTTGAAATGTAAATGCATTAACTAAAGCCTATTTAAGATCTAATTGTCTGGAAGATTTTTGGATTTGTTGTATTATTTTGATTTAAATGTCAAAAGGTAGTTTTCTTGCTATCTTAAGACAATTTATATTTCTATTCTATTGATATATTAATATATTGATCAATTAATTTTAAAAATTATGTATGTCTTTTTTTTACAGTAAAACTTTAATAATAATAAAACCTTACCAAAACTGCTTTTATACAAAATTTTTGACTATTTAGACCTAATAAAAATGAATTATATTTTTTAGCTACTTAGTTTTACAGACCAAAAGTGAGGAAATACAAATGAATTACTTTCAAAATTGTAGCACATAAATAAAAATGTTTTTCTTAAATTCCACTAAATCCAAAAAATATAATGAATATTCAAATTAAAAATAGTTCATTGATCTATTTGTATTGAGAATATGGTCATATCAACTAAAAAGTATGTATTATGCTTGATAATCAATTTTAAAAACAAAGTGAGGAAATGAAAATAAACTGCCAAAATATGGAAGTGGTAAGAGAAAACTAATAACAATCTTTTTAGGTAAAAAAGAATTTTATTGAAAATATTTTCACCAGGTTTTAAGGAAAGAAATGATAGTTTCATTTTTGATACATCAAAAAATTATGGATAAATGTCAGAGCAATTAGTCTTTGGAGTTTATTTTTGTACTTTGTTTTCAAGTTTATGAGAATTAAAAGTTTTTGATTATAAACAGTTTTGGCAAATGGCAGCAGCATTTTTTCACTTGTGTGGATTTGTGAAAAACTTTGTAGCTCTTGAATCCTTAAACTTACAGATCTACCTTGTTCTGAAATTCATTGTATTGCCAGTGGCCCAGACTCTTCTGGCACATCAGCAATTTCACAGTTAATAGGCATTACACTCTACAACTAACAGTATGTAATTCAAGCTTTGGAATGTAATCTGAGAACCTCTTCTATCTCCATAGGTGTTTGCTAGTTTTTTTTTTCTTTTTTGACTTCATTACTGCCCAGCAAGATTAGGATCAATTTTATTTTGTATAGAATAATCTGAAAATCAACCAGGAATATATATATAATAAAAATTGTGCAATGAATTTTAATTTGGCTGCTTATTAGTTATATAACAAAGAATTTTTTTTGCCCTTTTTTTATAGAAATGTTTTCATATTTTTAAGTTTATTTTGTTATATTTAGTTTCCGAAGTAATTATTTTATGGTACATTTAAGAATCCTATATTTCTTGGCAATCGCAAGTGCAATGTACATGGAACCCTTATACTGTATAATAAAGTATATATTATATTCTGTTAATCTGATTTGTTTTTCAAACGTACAAAAATGTAGGAAAATATAATCAGTTGGTTTTATTGAATAGTTTGAGTGGGTTGAATTAGGGTGTGGTTGTTTATTCCCAACCTTACTTTCAAGAAACTTGTCTCCATAGAACCTTTTTTCAAGGCTTTCTTATATTTGTGTCATTGTACACATCCATTATCAATACCAACATGAGAAAGGAAACAGTATAATGCTCTGACATAAGTTATATAAGATAATATTGATTTACATGTATTTGATTAGATATCAAAAGAATGGCAACATTAATACCATTCTCAATTCAATTGCCAGTCATTTGTAGTTAGGATGGTCATCTGTATGGCATTTTAAAGATCTAAAGCTTTTCAGTGCTTTCCAACATTAGATTAATATTAATTCCAGCAGGTTGTAACATGTAAAAAAATAATAATATAGTAATTATAATGAAAACACCAGACAAGCTCTATGATAATTAAAAAATTTTCATTATTATTATTATCAGGGAAGGAGAGATTATTCAAATTGTGCAGTTGCCTGATTTTAAGAAGGAATTGAAAAGATTTATAAAACTAAAAAAAGTATTTTAATTTAATGTAAAATTTAAAATTAAAATAAATTATTAATAAGAATAAAATTTCTTGATTCTCGAGTAACAGGGGTAGCAACCCAACCTTCAATTTCCCTACTTGCAGCAACTCTAGGACTAGCACTGGACCTTATGTGCTTTAAAGAATTATCTTTTAGAAAACTCTAGGGAAAAAGTTGAGATCAAATGAAAGAAGATGCTAATCCTGCTGAAAGGTTGAAAAGTCTGTCTGGGAGTTCAGTATTTTAGGACTAGCATTGTATCAATAAACAATTTTCTAGTGAAACTTGGAATGAAGAGTTTTGTGTCCTAATGAAAGGTTATTTCTTAGGCTTTGATGCATCTAAATTTATGGAATCAAACAATTTCCATAGTTTTTAAAATAGGAGAGTAATTTTAGTTTTATGGGCATATTCCATTAAGGATCTTTTGTATCAGGATAATTTATTTGTAAGGGAGATATTATGTATTAAAACTTTATAATCATTTTGAGGGTAAAATTTAAATATATTCTGCTACTGAACCTCAAATTAGAACTTCCAACAATTTTTTTTGACAATAGACGCTATTTCCTTTTCCAGTAATGACCACTGTAATAATATTAATGAAAACATTAATCATCAATGCTATGTGACTATCAAGGTACATTAGTTGAATACCAAACGAATATTGTGCATTCTCAAAATCAATATTTATATAATGAATACACATACACAATGGAAGCACAAAATTACTAAATTTTGCTTGCCTAATTGGTGAATTAATTTGGTAACTTTCAGAAATGGGTTTCAAGTTACATTTTGTATTTTAATCTAATTATTTAGTTCAAATTTCTGATTTTTTAAATTAAAATTAAATAGGAATGATAAAATGAAATATGTATTACTCCATGTATCACTAAGTTTTAATTTAATTTTGTTTCCTCTAACAAGAAAATTATTTTTATAATAAAGTATAATTTATTTTATAGTCTACAATATTTCAGATGTTGCTTAAGATGAGTTTAAGTTTTGTGTTAATTTATGCATTCGCATTATTTGATAAATTTTTTATTTTTAAACTAATAAAATATGTGATGCTTATGAAAATGAGTAAGAGTTGTGTAAGCAGCTGTTAGACAATGGAAAATTAGTAGAACTTGGTCCATCCAATATTTAACCAGAGTCTCTGACTATTAAAAATAAAAATATGTATGTATTTATGACCATTGTGGCAAATTAGTTGAATGCTGTATTAATATATTGTACATTTTCATTAGCTTTAGGTAATTTATATTTCAAAATAAATCTGTAAATGCAGGAATAATTACTTTTCAAACTAAGCCTTTAAGATTTAGTATATTTTATAATAGATCTTGCCAAACATAATTCTGTATAATTATTTAGACACTTGTCATAGTGCAGTTACTTTTTTTAAATTTAGATAAATGAATGTTTTTAAGTTCATTATCTGATAAAGTATTTTTCTTAAGGGAAACTGCTTCATGTGTTATTTTATTATTTTTATTTTTCAGGTGGTTACGCATATATATTTCAGAAAATTTATATAGGTCAATGAATGGAAGTTTTTTAAATTATAAGCTCAACATGTGGCGCTTTTTTAGATTAGGTATTAAGAGTAATGCTTGTCCGGGTAATCAGGCACATTTTAGAATCATTGGAACAACTTGTGCAAATGCAGATTGTGACGAAGTAGAAGATGTAAATTGTCCATCCAATAAAAATAATTTCAAAGCTTCTAGAAATAAGGAAAATTTTGCAAGTGTCGCTTCAAAGCGTTTTCATAAAACATTACAAGCTCAAGAAAATGTTGAGTTAAAGCGCAGAGAAAAAAGAAAAGATGCGTATAAATCATTTGGAGCCTACGGTAAACCTGTCTTAAGAGAAAATTCTCAAAATCAAAATGAAAATCCTAAAAATAAAAATAAAATACGTAAACATAAATCCAGTTCCAGTGAAATTTCTGAAAAAGATTTAGATTTGTCAATGAAAGATGAGGGTATAGAAGATATAGAGTTTGGGGCACTTGCTGAAGACACCCGAAATGCCGAATTTTTACCTGATGAACCCGATGCTAAATCTATTTTATTACCAAGAGTTCAAGCACACTCATATGGAAGAATTATGTTAGAATTGTGCAAGGAGAGAAAGGTATTATTATGATTTTTTTTTTTTTTTTTAAATAAGTTTAGATACTTGATATTGTGTAGTCATGTAAGAGTTAAATATACCTTATCATATAATATTTGTTGATATGAATTTATACTTTTAATTTCCTCAATAAAATTTGGTTTGATAATTGTTAAAATTATTGTTGTAAGATATTTTAAAAAATAGCTTTTAATTTTTCTCAAACAGATAAAAGAAGCTCTGAATATCCTAGAAGTGGAAATGAAAGAGAAAGATGTGGCCCCTGACAATTATTGCTATAATGTTTTAATAAATGCTTGTGGTAAAATGGGATATGCAGAAAAGGCTTTTGAACTTTATTATAAGGTAAGTTAAAATATTTATATATTGCATGATAAAACCTGCAGCTATAGTTTCTTTGAGATATTTAAAAGGCAATATGATAATTCCTTTTTTTTTTTTTTTTTTTTTTTTATTACAATACTCAGTATTTCAACTTTTTCTGATTATACTCGTATATTGAGTATTTTGTTGATAAAGATAATTTTTTTAATATTTTGTACAGTTTAATAAGGAAGGTGGTTTAAATATTCTATAACTTTTCTTATTTTAAAGAGATATATGGTATCAACATGAGAGAAGATTGTAGAAATATTGTATGGTGTAAATGTGACAGTTTTTAAAAGTTAAAGTGCTAAACTATTAAAAGCTCAGTCTTTTCTTCTCTTTTATGGCCATATTATAAAAAAAATAAAATAAAAACCATTCACACTATCTTTCCAGTATGCAAATGAAAGTACTTTTTTTTTTTCATTGACACTTTTGCTGATTTATATTGAATGTTGCCATAGATGAAACAAAGAGGATTGAGAGTAGAGAAATTCGCGTACACAGGACTCTTCAACTCATGTGCAAATTCTCCAATGAAACCAAAAGGCTTAGAGTTAGCAACAACATTACGGAAACAGTTGAAAGACAAGGCTGTTGTGCTTCATCCTATAACTTATCATTCAATGATCAAAGGTATATAAATGTTATAGTTATTGTTTTTATGAAATTCTGCTATTTTATGTAAGTTAGTGATATATATATATATATATATATATATATATATATATATATATATATATATATATATATATATATATATATATATATATATATATATATATATATATATATATATATATATATTCTTTGTGAACTGTAATCTAATTAGAAATGCTTTTAGTCAGTTCAAGAAAATTCCACATTTTTATTTAGTTTCTAGAGTTTTCAAACCTTATCAAAGTTCCTTTTTACCTTCAGTTTTTGTTTCAATATTAATGTTATCGGGATGTAAGATTTCAATTTGATTTGGTGTGCCATTTATACAAGGATTTCAGTGTTTGAAAATTGGGATACTCAGCGTGATCTAAAATTAACATCTTGAGTATAGTGATTTCTAAGAAGAGAATGAGTTTTTTAATGAGGGTATAGAAGATATAAAAATTTGGAGCACTTGCTCAAAACAAGTTAGAAATCATTGTTTTAATTTATTAAACCAAATTGTTTATATTAAAAAGAAATGAATGGAGAGATTGAGTTTTTAAAAGAGATGAATAAGAAAGATGGTGTTATTTTGCATGCGAGAAAAACTTATTTTCAAGTAAATTTGTTTTCACATTGACAATATTTTTCTTATATTTATGCTCTCTACTTTCTCATATATATATATATATATATATATATATATATATATATATATATATATATATATATATATATATATATATATATATATATATATATATATATATATATATATATATATATATATATATATATATATATATATATATATATATATATATATATATATATATATATATATATATATATATATATATATATATATATATAAAGCCTTTGGTCATTGTGGTGACATCAAGACGGCCTTTGAGATAGTTGACGAAATGGTTTACGGTGGTCTTCCAGTTACTTCAGAAACACTCTGTTTTCTGCTGCAGGCTTGTTTCACTGATAAGGAAACAGGATTTAGACATGCCTTAATGGTAAGTAATGGATTTTTTAATTATTATTATAATTATTATTATTATTATTATTTTAAATATTTTTTTATTTATTTTTTTATTATAATAATAATAATATTATTATATTTATATATATATATATATATATATATATATATAATATATATATATATATATATATATATATATATATATATATATATATATATATATATATATATATATATATAATATATATATATTATATATTTATTAAATATTTAAATATTTAAAAATAAAAAATTTAAAAATATTTTTAAAAAAATTATTTATTAAATATATATATATATATATATATATATATATATATATATATATATATATATATATATATATATATATATATATATATATATATATATATATATATATATATATATATATATAATATATATAATGAAAATTTTAACATTATTATTGCATGTTTTTAATTTCAGGTTTGGCGTCAGGTGAGAAGTCTATTAATCCAGCCTAATGTTTTTACATATAACATGTTGTTAAGGTGTGTGAGAGATTGTGGAGCTGGTGATCCACAACTTTTATCGGAGCTCTTGGATGATTTGGCCGTGAGTCATAAAATCAAAGGGAAGTTAAAGAGGGTAAGAGATAAAAAGAGGGAAAATGCGAAGTATGTTCCAAGTTCCTTTTCATCATCAAAAAAGAAAAATGATCAAGATGTCAAAGTAGAAAATGGTTCTACTTCTAATGTTATGAAAGGAAGAGGGGGAGAAGAAGAGGAGGAATATTGCCAAATTAGTGATGGGAATGAAGTGGTTAAAGTTAATTTGAAACCTAATATGGAACTGGAAATAATTAGTCCAGAGAAAGGAAATTCCAATGATGAGGAACCAGTTTTACCCAATGTTCTCTCGTACAAAGTTCAACCTGGAAATATAATAGCTATTTCTTCTTTAGAAAAAAAGGAGGAGAGGTAATGTATCCTGTTATTATTATTATTATTATTATTTATTATTATTATTATTATGATTATTATTATTATTATTACTATTCTGTGTTGAATTTCAACATATATACATTTTTTGTTAGAATATTTAAAAAAAAATTAAATCAGGCTTGTCAAATACTACCGTATCGATAGTACTTCTATATTCCCACAATATTACGAACACACTCTGAAACTTCACGTTTGGCAGATGTCATAGGCAACAACTTTAAGCCTTTGAGAGGCCACTCCAGAAGTATTTGCTCCTCAGAATCAATACGGCATTTAAGAAATTGCATCGATCAGATTCCACAACAGAGAGGGGAGAGAATTCTTCTTTCAACCCCATTTTCACACTCACAGAATACCAAATGACTTTAGGAGCTTACAAGGATTGAGCTACAGCCCTAGATGGTGTATCTTACACAATGTTCTGACAATCTTGTCAGTTTGTATTTGCTTTCTCACTAAACTTTCGTAATATAATTTGAATTGAAGATATCTTTCCTTCTTTGTGAACCTTGGCTTTCGAAGGATAAAACACCAAGAATAAAACAGTATAAGAAACCCAGTAAATACAACTACTTTCTTTAACTTATCTTAACAAGACTGCCTTGCCACAAATATCTCATTCACGTTATTCTCAGGTCGCAATTCTCATTAATGTATGATATTTTTATTTTCTTTGTTCCCTATATTTGGTATTTATCTGACTGTTAGCAACTTACACAATTTAATACCTACACAATTTTTCAACCAGTCTTCTCACAAATTTTGTTTTTTAACGTATTTCAAGTATGTTATAAATAATGTTTTGGGTTTTGGTGAGTCATTAATATCCATCAACATTTGAGGGGGGTTTTGAGAGATGCCTGGAGTTAGATTACAGTCCATACTACCCATTTGCATTGTTATACGTTGTTCTCTATACACTTATTAAAAAAATAAAAATATGTAGATAAGGATTTTTTTGTTTTACTTAAATTTTTATTGAAATTGCGTGCATAGATATTGTATTTTAATTCTTTTTATAAAGACAAAATTGAATTATTATTATTATTATTATTATTTCAGAATGTGGCTGTTGGGGGGCATAACGGGTATCCTTAATAGTATGAAAGAAGATAGAGTGAAACCAAATATTGTTACCTTCAATACTATTCTTGAGTCTCTACCTGATAATTTTGAAGTTGAAGAGGTATGTGTTATTATTATTATTATTATTATTATTATTATTATTATTATTATTATTATTATTATTAGGGTGGGTCGGATTGCAAATTTGCTGGATAATCGTATACCAGATATCCGACAGTTTTCAAAGCCTGAATATTGAATATTCGGGTTTTACTGTCCAGCAGGATATTAATTTAAATTCTCATTAATTGATAATATTAAATAGATATATATATATATATATATATATATATATATATATATATATATATATATATATATATATATATATATATATATATATATATATATATATATATATATATATATATATATATATATATTTATATATATATTGTTGAAACACTTAAGAGCAAAAAAAAAACAAAAAACGACTCAGTACGTAGCGCATTTAGTATTACAGAAGAGTCTAATTGGTGCAGATATGAGCACCGGTGGTGTATATCGCGTATTAATTTAGAAAACTCAAACCAAGTAAATAGAAGTCGGGATATTACTTTGCGTAGGTAGCGACCTTACTGCAACAAGGCTTCTCTCAGCGCAACGTGGCAAGCTAGCTTCGTCTGAGCCAGGCAACTGTATCGTTGGCATACCGGCGATACCGTGCCAACAGGCAGCTTCAACCGTCGAGCCAGATCCGGCAGAAAACTGTGTACAACGGCCAAAGTCGACCGGTCCATAGCCCTTATATTACTCTGTAATCGCCACCTATCCGCCGTTAACCTGCAACGGGAACTGACACGGGTGCGTGTTACCGCTCCCAGCCTATGAACCATTAGGAGACGTCTGAGGGAGGCGAACCTGACCGGGATGAGAGCGGCCACAGGCCTCCAACTGTCGGTAGGGCACCGATAGTCGCGACTTCGTTTTGCAAAGGACAGGAAAATTGTATTTCAAGTTTGTAATTAAGAGAACAAGTTAATAAATTTTCGAATAAATATCTAATTTCCTATATTAATTTAACTCATATAACCAAAGGTAATGTTATATCGAATAAGAGTAGAAAAAGATAGAACATTTTGTGCATTTTAATAATTGAAAAATTTTAGTTTTCATAATTAAAGATTTTTTTTTACTGGATATATATAACTGGATATTGGACCCATCCCTAATTATTATTATATTTATTATTATTATTATTATTATTATAATAATAAATCATAGTTGATTATCTGCATGGAAATAAAATGTAAAAAATAAATATCTTTTTATTTTTAGTCTTTACTTTCAACAATGGAAAACCTTAATGTTGAACCTGATGTAATATTTTGCAATAGACTCATCCGAAAGAGATGTATGCGCAATTGTCTAGAAGAAGCTAAGGTATGGACATGTCCCTTTATTCTTGGTGTAGTTCTTATAAAATTGATATATATATATATATATATATATATATATATATATATATATATATATATATATATATATATATATATATATATATATATATATATATATATATATATATATATATATATATATATATATATATATATATATATATATATATATTGTGTAGGATGTGCTAACTTTAATGCAAAAGCACACTGTTCCATTGGATATTGTTACTTATGGTTGTTTGGCACTTGGTTGTCGAAAACCATCTGATATTAGACAGTTATTAAGAGACATGAAGAATTCCTCAATTATGTAAGTATAGGTGGAACTTTCTGTACTTTTTAATATTGGTTTGAGGCTTTTTCGAACATATTCAAAGGTAAATATTTTGTATTATGATTATTGTTTTTTTTTTTTTTAATTTGATTATAATTAGTTTCTTTTCCTTATTTTAATTTCAGTTATGTATTGTAGTCCAAATAGTTTATTTTTTAAATATTGGTGGTTGAAGATTAATTTCATACAACTTGTGTGATTTATTTTGTATGTTTTTGGGCTCTTTATCTATCAATTTGTAATTATTTACTAATGATTTTGAGTACCTTTTGTGTGAAGATCTGGAAAGCATAATACAGTATTTGATATCTTTCTGTGTAGAGGTCTGATTTTTTTTTTTTTTTTTTTGTGCTTTCATTATGTCTGAGTTCATTTTCATTATAAGGTCTCCTGAGGGTGGTTTGATGCTTTATTTGGGAAGACGAAAGCTTTTGAATTAATGGAGCAGTTTTATAGAAATTACTCTTTAATTTTAATAATAATAAAGAAAAGATCTTATATCTGCTAAGTCAAAATTTTTTTTAAAGAAAAGATCTTATATCTGCTAAGTCAAA
Organism: Armadillidium nasatum; assembly: GCA_009176605.1. Lineage (NCBI taxonomy): Eukaryota > Metazoa > Arthropoda > Malacostraca > Isopoda > Armadillidiidae > Armadillidium > Armadillidium nasatum. The sequence continues at coordinate 40,729 of SEYY01024449.1, read as the reverse complement.
AAAAATTTTCCAGTCACTATATCTTTAGAAACTGGTTTGGAAACGCAGGATCATAACTTAGATACCCTTTACAACTCATGCCCTAAGATATCTGGGTTGCCATTCTTTTATACAAGTAGCAACTTCAAAACTTCAGCAATTACTTTCAATTGTGTATTAGGCTATATTTGGTAATTGTCAATTTCAACCACCCCCAAAAATTGTAATCTAAGAGATACAAGATACGGAGAACGTGACAGCCACTGAATAATACCACCACAGAGCTCCCATCATGCTGATTACACATGCTTTGTCCTATCACCAAAGAAATGTCCCCAAATTTTGGAAATTCATTTTGCAGCAGTTGGTTATCTTTTGTTTGTTAGACGATTGTAAATGATGACAGGACCAGTCTAGCTATTTTCGATAAAACAGCACCAGACATTTACTGTAACGCAATGTTTGAAAGTTCTAAGTTACAATAGTTGAAAGTGAAATTTCTCTGTTCAAACCGGGAACTTTTGACTCTTATTGATATCTTCACTGTTGAAGTTGCCTCAATGATGAACAATAAGTTTGGCATTAATCGTCAGTCCATGATAAAATCATTCGTATCTCTCTGATGCTAGTATCGGAGACGCTGAAAGTGATAGAGATGCAAGTTAATAATATTCAATCTGTGATTGACTGAATCTTTGTGAAACCTTGAGGGATGAACAAATTTGTTGGGATATAATAGTAGGACTGCGCTCAACCATCCGTCGAAAGTCTTCCCCTTTCATAGTGTGTTGTTTAACCTTTATGTTCTGATGTATGCAATGGGAGATACACCGTTAATACGTAAATTATTGTAAACCCTGGTAACTCCCGATTGTAAGATCGTTGATTAAGAAATCTGTAAGGGCCCTTCCATCGCAAAAGTTACATATGCGCGCCACGTCGGCATGCGTAAAGATTTCTGACATTATTATAACTTATTAAAGCACGGTTTCCAAGACACTCAGTTTCTTATTAGATCGTGCAAGAGATTGTTCATAAGTGAAGGTGATAGAGATATAGATTCGAAAAGCTGTATCTTCGAAACTGCTGAGAATAATAACCTTGTTTAATATAAACATATTTGATACTACCCATAAATATTCCCATCACATTATATTTACGGTAGCTCAGTGGGTAAAGTCAGTTTTTCTCTGGCTTAGGGGAAAGAGGTTCGTCCCTCGTTCTCGCGTGTGTACTGCAAAGTATACAAATCGAGATGGAGGCTCGAACCTCCTACCCAGTTACCTGAACGGACATAAAAAATTGTCGTTTGTAGGAGATTTTCTGTAGTTAATTAATTAATTACAGTTTACGGCAAGGTGTATTATTACGCTAATCTCAATACTCACATATCGCTTAAAAACATAGCCAACACTTACAACATTCCACGCTATTTCAACACATACAATATCACATTCTCTCTAAATTGCTCCTACAGAGAAGGTCGCCTATCAAGGATTTGAAACCACGCCCACCGGTGGAAAAAATATACTTGATTGGTCAGTACCGGAGCAGGGTTTCCCTATCCAAAAACCCAAATAATCTGTGTAACTTATCATCTTGGTCAGAAATAACATGTAACTCAATTTCCCTGGCTAAGAACCACACTCCTCGAATAGGGCTCTGCCCGTGAGTGATGGTGATACCTTAAATAAAAATAAATAAATATAAATAAAAAAATAAAATATATATATATATATATATATATATATATATATATATATATATATATATATATATATATATATATATATATATATATATATATATATATATATATATATATATATATATATATATATATATATATATATATATATATATATATATACACGAGAGATTGGAAACTTTCTATTTCTTATTACAGCCCGAATGAACATATTATGAATGTATTAGTATTGAATTCCGTAAAAAAATTTGAATTCGCTTTGGCGATAGAACTACTGCAGAGGATGAGACACCTCAATGTCCCCGTCAAGGAAGAGTTATTGAACATCCTTGAAAAAGCAAGAACTGTCATCAAGAAAAAATTCATTGAAATTGTAAGTAATATTTAGTAACTTTTGGATTATTATATATATATATATCACAGTATAAATGTATATACAGTAGGTCAGATGGATAGAGAGATTCATAGACAAACGGGGATAAGCCTCTTTTGCACATTGAGTTTAAATTCAAAATTAACTACTATTTTATAATGGTTTGTTCGCGGCTCGTTCTGGAAAATTGCCTATTTTAAACATATAAATTACCACGTCATTAATTAAGTAGATTTTTGAACAAATATAATAGTTTCCTGTAAAACTTTTATCAAGAAAATAAATAAGGACAAATATAACAATATTTGTGATTATCAAAATAAGTATTTGTTGTTTACGAAGGTATTTTAAATATATTTTACTTTTTTTTGGCGGCATAAATATGGATTCGTGATTGTCATAAATTTATAACATTTAATTTGAATTACTGATTAATACTTTTACTATACATATATATATGGTGCCCGAAAACAACTTGTGCAATGAAAACTTGTAATAAAAATATTTTACTTTAAAACACAAAAAATTTAAATGTATTCTTTTCTTAAAATTTTTCAACATGTTTGCCCCTTTTGCTTGCAAACAAAATTGTACTTTAATAAAAGCGATCGCGCTCGAATTGTGCGTACACACTCCTTTCGTCCGTATACGTTAAATCTTGTGTTGCATCTTTTATTGGTTTTGAATAACTAATCAAAATGTATGACTTTTTTTTTTTTACATTAACATTAAATAACATTTCATTGAAGTGTTATAATAAGATGAAATTTAAATATTTTATTTATTTTTTATTCCTTATTTTTTTAAATAGAATTAAACTAGTTAGTTGTATATAGTAGTTGCACAAACTTGCAACCAGGTCACGAGCCACCCCCTTATATATATATATATATATATATATATATATATATATATATATATATATATATATATATATATATATATATATATATATATATATATATATATATATATATATATATATATATATATATATATATATATATAGCAAACCTCCCAAATCTCCTATTATGCGGAGACTTCAATGCCCACCACCCGACGTGGTACAAAAACCAAGCCTCCGACCAAAGAGGAACACACATCATCGAACACTTGGAACATCTCAACATACTTAACAACAAAAACCTCCATACCAGAATCCCCCCGCAATCCAACCAATCCCCCACATCACCTGACATCACCTTTTGCTCCTCAAACATTCACCCTCTTCTACACTGGACTACCGAAACCGATCTAAACTCTGACCACATACCAATAATCATAAAATATCACATCAAAAACAAACCCATTCACAAATCTAAAACTACTTTTACCAACTACAAAAAAGCAGACTGGACCGGTTTCTCCAATTACATAGACGAAAACCTCACAACAAACGAAATTACAAACATATCCTCCCTCAAATCAGCTATTCAACATCTCACCCACACAATCCAGAAAGCAGCCAACATCTACATCCCTAAAGGCCACATTAAAAAATACAAACCTAACCTCTCCCCCGAAATTACTTCTCTCATAAAACAAAGGAACGCACTAAAACGCCAAAACAACAACACACAACTCACCAAAACACAAATAGAAACACTAAACAATCAAATATCGACCCAAATAAAAACTCACACAACCAACAACTACCAAAACTTCCTCATCAAAAACTTGGACAACACAAACAGCAAAAGAGTCTGGAAAACAATCCACACAATCCACAACGCAAAAAACAACCCACTTCACACTCACGAAACTCCAACCAATCCCACTACACAAACCCCATTAACTCCCAAACAACACATCAACCTACTGGCCACACACTTCGCCAAGCAAAGTAGCTTACCTACCCACCCACAAAACAGGAAAATAATAAGAAAACTGAAAAAGCTACGCAACAACCAAAACAACTTAAACGCCATCACACCCACAATCACTCAAAACACCATTAAAACTATCAAAAACTCTCCAGCAACAGGACCAGACAACATATCAAATATTCACCTAAAACACCTATCCTACCACACAATCACATACATAACCTCCATCTTCAACAAATCCATCCAACTCAACTATATCCCCCCCCAATGGAAAAAAGCATTAATCATCCCTAAACTAAAACCGGGCAAAGACCCTTCAAACCCCTCCTCCTACCGCCCAATCTCCCTATTATCCACCATCTCAAAACTTCTTGAAAAACTAATCCTAAATTCTATCCTCCAATTCATCCCACAACAAAACTTTCAACACGGGTTCAAACCCAACCACTCCACCACCACTGCACTTACCAACATCATCCAACCTATAATAAACGGACTAAACCATAAGCCGTATCACAAAACTATACTAATAGCAATTGACATAAACAAAGCCTTCGATACTGTCCCGAAACATAATCTTATCCATAAAATCCTCCAATCCAATATCCCAACAAACACTAAGAAATGGCTAACCAACTTCCTATCAGGAAGAACCGCCCAAATACAACAAAACGGCCATAAATCACGTACCATCAACTTAAGAAACGGTGTTCCGCAAGGAGCCATACTCTCCCCCACTCTATTCAACCTGTACACAGCAGACCTCCCTCAACCCCAAACAACTTTCACCCGCATAATATCATACGCAGACGACATAACTATTACCACCACTCACAAAAACCTCATCACCGCAACATCTCTCACACAAGACTACATAACACAACTCCAATCTTGGCTAGCAGAAAACAGGATGACGGCATCCCCAAACAAATCCTCCATAACCCTTATAACAACAGACAAACACATATCCAACACCCACCCACAAGTCCTACTAAACAACACCCCCATACCCCTCAACAAAACCCCAAAAATTCTCGGCCTAACATTTGACACTCACCTCACCTTCTCCAAGCACATTCAAAATACCACCTCAGCCGCAAACAGAAAACTAAACATCCTCAAAACAGTGGCCAATACAGACATAAACAACAACATACAAACCTCAATTGCAATCTACAAACAATTTATACGCCCCACCATTAACTACGCCTCCCCTGTCTGGCACCCTCTGCTCTCCGACAAAAACTTAACGACACTCCAAATAACACAAAATAAAGCCCTTCGCACCATCACCGGCTGCACACGCACAACCCCTCAACAACACCTACATAACGAAACCAAGATACTACCTATAAGGAATCACCTCGAAATGATAGGCACCCAATTTTACGCAAAAACACGTCTACCCACACACCCATGTCACAATACTCTCCTCCAACCTACCCCACAGAGACTAACTCACCCTCCATCGTCCACCGGCGCCTTTTACAAACAGATACTAAATCACATCCCCCCTCCTCCCCCCAATACCACAACAACCAAACATATACACACTCAACTAACACACTCATACATGATCAACAGACCCCCCCCCGAAATAAACCCCGACTTCAACAACCTCCCAAGACACTTACAAACCTCACTTGCAAGATTGAGATGCGGGCACCACCCAAACCTACAACATTACAAACACAAATTCAAAATAAACCAGGCAACATCTCCCACCTGTACTAGATGCGGAATGGCCCCGGAGACCGTGAAACACTTTCTATTACGCTGTCCTTCCAACTCTCGCCCCAAAATCTTCTGGGGCATCACTTCTTTGAAGGATCTCTGGACGAGACCGACTGCGGCAGGAAGCTTCATTAGCGAAGTGTGGCCGCCTCAACATGGGGTGGTCAGGGGGTGAGAAGGTAAAAAGGTAAGGTATATATATAATATATATATATATATATATATATATATATATATATATATATATATATATATATATATATATATATATATATATATATATATATATATATATATATATATATATATATATATATGGATGGAGCGATACCAAACTTTTTACCGATACCGATACTTCACTCCATCCCTATATATATATATATATATATATATATATATATATATATATATATATATATATATATATATATATATATATATATATATATATATATATATATATATATATATATATATATATAACGCACAAAAATTATTTTGCTGAAGTTATCTAAGAATATTATTCTTACAGGAGTCTGAACCTTCTGACAAAATTCTAACGAAGAGGGAGGAACGAGTCCGCGACGAAATGAAACTTTTCCTAATGGAATACAAACATTGGTTAAAGACGTCTAATGTCGAGTTGAAGGAACATCCATGGGCCCAGTTCGGGTATTCCGAGAAAGGAAGAGTAGTTGCGCGTAAATCTTAATAAAATCCAATTTGTGGGTTGTAATTAGTCATTAGTCGTAATGAAAGAAAAGACAAACACTCGCCCATTAAGATATGAAACTGTAGTGCCATGTTATTGCATAGATTTTGTTATAGAAATAAAAGTTTTACCAAAAATGTTACTCATTAAGTTAAAAAAATAACCTAATATTTTATAATTGAACCCTCAAGTTTAACAAAAGAAGAGCCCTCCATGCTTATATACATTTGGTTGTGTACCCAAAAACTTATTATTATAGCAACCGTTATCTGCTACAATGAGACATCAATCAAGAAACACTAGTTTTTCTCCACACAAATTTAAATTCTTTATTTTTCTCATAAGAAAATGTAATTACTAAATTGCAAGATTTTCATTCAAATTCATAACTTACACTCTGGACACACAAACTCAAACTTCATTTATATTGCTCCCACTAAATCTATAAAAATATGTAAAATAAAACATCCCTTTAGAAATTTTCTCTTAGACTTAAAGTTAAAAGGTTAAAAACAAACGTCACAGCAATTTCGTTTTATTAAAAAATATGATCATTGTCCTTAAAAGAGCCTACTGCATTTGTTGCGATTCCAATTCAACCCTGCAATAAAAATAAATATTAATATAATGGGAACAAAATGATAAAACGAAATTACATGAGGATGCAGAAATAAAATAGCAGCAGTAAATGAGAACTATTTGCATGGACAAAACGCTTATGTAAAGTGAAAAGATACAAAAGTTTAAACTTTTCAAATATTTGTGAAAGTATAGGGATAAAAATAATTTCGGAGAGTGAGCACTTATGTCCAGATTGTTAGGAAAGAGTTTGTAGTCTCTGCCCTCTGCGACTGGATAGACAGAGAAAGCTAAGGCTGTGAAGTCGGAAAATATATATATATATATATATATATATATATATATATATATATATATATATATATATATATATATATATATATATATATATATATATATATATATATATATATATATATATATATATATATATATATATATATATATATATATATATATATATATATATATATATACCCTCTGCTCTCCGACAAAAACTTAACGACACTCCAAATAACGCAAAATAAAGCCCTTCGCACCATCACTGGCTGCACACGCACAACCCCTCAACAACACCTACATAACGAAACCAAGATACTACCTATAAGGAATCACCTCGAAATGATAGGCACCCAATTTTACGCAAAAACACGTCTACCCACCCACCCATGTCACAATACTCTCCTACAACCTACCCCACAGAGACTAACACAGCCTCCATCGTCCACCGGCGCCTTTTACAAACAGATCCTAAATCACATACCCCTCCTCCCCCCAATACCACAACAACCAAACATATACACACTCAACTAACACATTCATATATGATCAACAGACCTCCAAACAGCATCCTTAACGAAGCACCTCCCGAAATAAACACCAACTCCAACAACCTCCCAAGACACTTACAAATCTCACTAGCAAGATTGAGATGCGGGCACCACCCAAACTTACAAGATTACAAACACAATTTCAATTTAAACCAGGCAACATCTTCCACTTGTACCAGATGCAAAAGGGCCCCGGAGACCGTGGAATCACTTTCTTTTAGACTGTCCCTCCTAACTGTCGCCCCAAAATCTTCTGGGGCATCACTTCTTTGGAAGATCTCTGGACGAGACCGACTGCGGCGGGAGGCTTCATTAGCGAAGTGTGGCCGCCTCAACAGGGGGTGGTCAGGGGGTGAGAAGGTAAAAAAAAAGGTATATATATATATATATATATATATATATATATATATATATATATATATATATATATATATATATATATATATATATATATATATATATATATATATATCACCTAAAATCTACCCACTACAAACAATTATGTAAATCTATAAATAAAAAGTATTTAGAAACATAGTTCTATAACCTTATTTTACAAATTGAATAAACGTTTATCACATAAAACATTAAATTTGCATTAAGTTTCCTTGTATAAGTTATATTTATGCAAACCTTTTACATACATTCATTTTTAACTTTAAAAAAAATTTGAGAAGTAAAAATTTTGCTATTTTTGGAAATTTATATAAAAAATTTTAAAATTCATTACCAATATTTTAAATAAAGATCATAATACCTTTTAAAAATAAACAAAATTTTAAAAAATCATAAAAATTCATTTACAGTATAATTTGGATATTTTAGGTATTCTAGAAAGCTTAAATGAAAACTTCAATTAGTATATGTACACTAGTTTAAAAGATTTTATGTCATCAAAGTATTATTATTATTAAAGTTACAAGAATCCCCCTCCTACCCTTAATGATAGAGGCGTCTATGAATGACAAGAGAGGTGCAATACTCGTCTAAGTAGAATGTGAAATAATTTAGCCAAATCATATCGAAATATTCCTAGTGTTTAGAAATAAATTTTATATAAATAAAGAAATTGCTAAAGGTTTAGAAAAGTTTGACTTGGGGTACGCCCATGAACTAGTCCCTAAATCACCATCCTGTGATTCAACTTGGAAAGGTACTCAAACTTGCAAAATAGATCCTTAAGACCTAAAACGAATCCAACCATAAAGCAAGAATAACTCTCATGAACACCTTGCCATTTTTGGAAAGATCGGTGAAGTGACTGATAATAAAAAATAGTTTAATTTATATGAATATAAAAAGACTCAGACATTGGTTTAGTGAGGGCGAACAAGCTGCAGAAAATTGGGCTCTATCCAAGGAAAATGTGTTTGGTGAGATTATGTTGGGTGTGATCCACAGTCTATCATTACAACCGCTATTAATCGTCAGTAATTTAAACATTACCTTGAAGGAACACAGCCCTGCTGTGATGAATCCAACAAAAAAATGACGAGCCCCATACAGCAAGGATCCCGTGGTTAAAGATTTAAAACCTCAGCTGGGTAAACTCCCATACTCTCGAAATTTTGCATACCCAGTTCCATCTCATTACCATTTATTTCAGAGTTTACAGAACCAATTCTTAACACAAATGACGAGGTGAAAATTACCTTCTCTATAAACCAATATATTTTACATGAAGGGATATTACGAAACCCAAACAAATCAATGGAAAAAAAAGTAATGTATAATGGATGGAACCTGTTTATTGATAAAATCCTAATAAAATAAAGAAATTCTGACACTTTTTGGAGATTTGATATTAGGACACAGCTATATATATATATATATATATATATATATATATATATATATATATATATATATATATATATATATATATATATATATATATATATATATATATATATATATATATATTGATGGGACGATTAATATTTTTTTTGACGATGATAAAATTGAAAAGTATTTTAAAAATTTTCATTACTTTTATAAATATTTAAGAATTTTATAATAAGAATTATATTGTATTTTCTTTTACCCTTTATTCAAAATGAGTAAATGCATGTAAATCTAATATATATTTTTGATATCTATAAGTGAACTCTTAAAAATTGTAATGCAGAAACAATCTTTTCTTCAGTTTCTGTGGTGGCTAACTCGATTTCGTCTTCGAGTGTATATTTGGTATCTATTACTAAACAGCTTTACACTCTTTAAAAGAAGAAAGTGAAGCAGAGAGAGAGAGATATAAGAAAATATAAATAAATCGGTAGAAAATTGACGATGGTGATTACTAACTTGATATGGAAACATTCAAGAATATTTATTCCTTCAAACGACTGAAATTTTTTTATAATATATAATAAGAACTTAACACAAAATATAAATGGAGGAAAATAATTACCTTAATTGTTGTGAAAAATCGTCTTCGATATTATCATCATCCCAATTATCCTTCCCAAACATTTACATCTTCGGAATCTTCATCTTCTTCAGCCCAATCTGATGATGATTATGATAATAATAAAGATATTAAATGAAATAAAATACTGCTTACTTTTAAAATAATTATTAAAAATTGATCCGACTCAAAAATATGTTCTTTAGTAATTTACAATCATTTAATAAACAATAATGACAATGCCAAATATATGGTAAAACAAAGACATCTAGAATTACACCCTTACCAAACCTGATTTACAACAACAAATGCACAAATAAACCCAGAATGATCACAAAGATTTTAGAAAGGTAAAATGATGACATATCTGTAAAAGTATGTCTTCAACTATGAGTGGAACTGGAACAATGTGTGCACTTTAACAAAGATAAAGCAAATCTGATTTGCAATTTTTCTTTTGGTAGGAAATAAAGTTCGCGGCAAAGCTTTAAAGTTTAAATGTACAAAAATCTTTATTTAAAAAAAAAAAAAAAATCACTTGAGAAATGATACAAATGAATGGAACATGAATATTTGATTATATAGAGTGAATCCCCAAACCCCTAGACCCATGAGTGGTGGGAAAATAAATAATTTCCAATAATAAAAAATAAATAAAAAAAAAATAAATAAAAAAAAAAGCAGCATTTGACAGTAATACTTAACTTGACATTTAATAAATATAAAATTAGTTATTAATTTTTTATAGGGTCATTTTTATTATTATTATTATTTCAGCTCATTTTAAACATTTAAGTTTCATGAAAATCAATTTTTTTGGTTTTATTTAAAGTTTTCTTAATTTACTGTTTATTTCAAACATTATTCAAAAGTTTCATGAATATTGGCAGAGACTGAATATATATATATATATATATATATATATATATATATATATATATATATATATATATATATATATATATATATATATATATATATATATATATATATATATATATATATATATATATATATTGCTACTTTTTTTTGTTAAAGTGAATAAATTATATAATGCTATTCACTTCCCCTTCAATTAATTTCAAAAAGTTTAAAATAATATCAAAGATCTTTTTCTCTCTCATATAATGTTATTTATAGACAGCCCATAGCAGGATTAAAACCATTCTAAATTTTCAGAGCTGGTGAATGAAATTGATTTTCTAATTATGGTATAAGCGTATTATCATACATGATTAATTATAATATATTTACATTTAAAAAAATATACAAATGAACCAATCTTAACAATCCCTAAAAAAATGTTTTTACTAAAGAACACTCGCCAAAAAAAAAAAATAAATAAATTTTTTTTAAAAATCAGATAAAAATAAAAAAGTCCAAATAAGGGAAAAGATATACAAGCAACCACACATCTGTAATCTGAAAAGTAATAGAACACTCAGTAATCAGTATAGCAAGCAAAAGGAATCATCTCTTAATACAATCACAAGTGAATGAGCTAATTTTTTTGCACGTTTTGAATTTCAGAAAATAGATTTAGCTTGTTTTAGTATTCCGTCTTTGAAGCAAAGTTACGACGTTAAAGAATAATCACAAAATAATTATTAAAATTCATTTAAAGAGTTTAATACCATGTTCATTTTCTGCTAAATGCCTAAATCTAAAACTGTCTCTGAAAAAAAGACATATAAAACAAATATGCAATTCAAAAACCTTTCAAACCCTGACCTCTGAGATGGTAAGACATTGCGCTAACCACTATTAGTCTTACCATCTCAGAGGTCAGGGTTTGAATCCCCATTAGCAGTATATACAGTGTAGATTTTATTCCACGGTTTATGTGGTGTATATGTATATATATATATATATATATATATATATATATATATATATATATATATATATATATATATATATATATATATATATATATATATATATATATATATATATATATATATATATATATATATATATATATATATATATCTCAACAAACAATGTAATTGTGTAATTTATTGTGCGTTTGAATGTCCTCTTAAATGTTCTAACAATATTTAATGGTTGGATATTAAGTTTGGTGAGGGTTATAATAGAAGAGAAACTAGAGGGCATGATAAGAAAATTAAAAAGAAGTCATGCCATCTCGATTTAAGAAAAATTCATTCAGTAATAGGGTTGTCAATTTTTGGAATGGCTTGGCACAAGAGATTGTTGACTGTGATTCTCTTGCAACATTTAAGAGGGGGCTAGATAGATATATGAATGGTTTAGATATCATATAGTATAACTTGACTAAGCCAAATTGGTATATATATATATATATATATATATATATATATATATATATATATATATATATATATATATATATATATATTATATATATATATATATATATATATATATATATATAATATATATAACTAAACTAAAGAAAATACTTTGTTATAATTTTAAATAATAATTGATAATAATACAATAAAATAATAATAATAATAATAATACTCTTTAATTAAACTTGAAAACTCACATCAAGACTACATTAGTAATCTTTAATTATATAACTTTTTTTTATAGTTTACTTATATTACAGTCAAATTAATTAATAAAGAGCAACAAGGTTGATAACTGAATACAATTTATGTTTAATATTTTTTACAAGCTTGTAAGTAGAGGAAAAGTATTTGATAATAACCAATACCACAGTGAAAGAAGAAAAGGAAAGGAAAAAAAAAAAAAAAAAAAAAAAAAAAAAAAAAAAAAAAAAACCTTGTCCATCTATTTTAAATTCTTGACTCTGGTTCTAATTAAGCCTTGGCATTGTCATATTACTGAAAACAATATGTTTAGTAGTTAAAAATAACTATCACTGAACATTCCGATAGATTAATATGAGAATTACATTTTTATAAATAACAATCCTTGTTGAAAGTTATTTTCATTATGAATTGGTGAGGGAGGAAAACAACAGAGCAAGTCATGTACAATAAAAATCACTTGAACCTGAGAACTTTATAAAAATAATTTTGGTACATTTTTTTTTTTTTTTTTTGTAAAGAGAACATTGGAAAAATAGCTACAAAATAATTAATATCCAAGTATACAGATGGAAGCGTAAAGTTGGTAATTTTAGTGGGCCTTGGTTTCACAACTTGGAATTAAATAATAATAAAAATAATAAACAAAGAACCATACCTTCAGCAGGAAATTCTTCAAATTCATCATCCTCTTCTAACAGGCCAAGATCAATTTTAGGCTTATTTTCAGTTTTTGAGTTAGACATTTTATTAATTAACTTTCTAAAAAAATTGTAAGCAAGTAAATATCTGAAAAACAAAAAATTATACACACACAGACCACCACACATTTCCATTACCTCACATTACAATTACTGTACATAAGAATATAAAAAAACAGCAAATATTTATGCTATATGGGGAAGATTTTAATCCTTAAAATCTTCTTATCAACCTATTAAAATTTTTTATGGAATTATATATATATATATATATATATATATTAGACATAGTTTTACCCTTTAAGTCCAGGTTAGGTTAGGTCAAACTAGTTTATTAGATCTAAAAGGTTAGGTCTATTTGCTGGATGTTAGGCGTAGTTCTACCCATTAAGTCCAGGCTAGGTTAAATTGAACTAGTTTGTTAGATCTAACAAACTAGTTTGTTAGTTTTTAACCTAACTTTGACTTAAAGTTGAAAACTATGCCTAACAATCAGCAAATATGCCTAACCTAGCAAAGACCCAGTGTTCACAAAGTTAAGCCTATAATATTTTACATATTTTTTTTTTCTCTCTCTTTATATATATATATATATATATATAATATATATATATATATATATATATATATATATATATATATATATATATATATATATATATATAATTAATTATTTTACTGTAATTGACAATATGGCTTTCATATAATTTTGAACTTTTTATTTTTTAGCTCCAAAATAACTATTCAAAATTTTTTTTGAAATTTTCAATAATGATGCTGATGCAGCAACCTTGTTGTACGATAAAATTATACTATGTGCTATTAGTTTCAGCAACCTTGTAGTATGAGAAAAGTAGACACACAGTTTTATTCAAATCACATAGTTATTACTTTAATTAAATTCAATTAAACTAAATTAATCTTCAATTAAACTAAAAAAAATATTTCATACCAATTCGAGTTTTGATATACAAAGAAAAATATCCATTACTATAAAAGACATTTACCTTATTATTTATTAATATTATTGGTTATTATGCATGGTTTGTCTCTTACCTGGTATTTAGTTGTTATTTAAAATATAAACTGAAAATGTAATATATAGAAGAAAAATGATAAAATGGGTCAAAAAATCAAATTCAATAAATTTAAAAATACTTGAAGTGCTAAAATTATTATAAAATTATTTAATTAGGCTGACTACACAGAATATACTTATGCCTTATAGCATTTAGGCATAGAATAAAAAAAAAAATTATTGATATTAACATATCAATATTTCATAATGTTTTTAATAGATATTTGAAATACTTAATATATTTTAACACCATTTTATTTAATTTATGTAGGCCTATTTACTGGCCATTAGTGTATATTTACCCTTTAAGTCACAGTTAAGTTGAACTAGTTTATTAGATTTAACAATTTATATATATATATCAATATATATTTCCATTAACTTCCTCCACCCAATATCCTACACCATATTGTCAAATTGCAGACAAAAACCAAGCTTTATGATACTTGTCATCAATTTTCACTATCTTAAGTGCACTTTAATTTAATGAATTTGATTTTGACCAATTTTTATTATTTTCTTCAATATATGTTACATTTCAAGTGTATATTTTAAATAACAACTAAATACCAGGTGAGACAAACCATACATATTTACTATTATTATTAAGATTTATGGTACACAAAAATACATATTTAAGTTCTGTCTATCATGTTTAATATGGTAGCTACACTTCACTGATAACAGCAACCATAGTTATTTTAATATTATATTTTGTCTCAGGTAGTTGCATCTGAAAGCAGTGAAAAGAGTGATGCTTGCATTAAACAAAGATATTGTTAGTGTAAAGAACAGATATTTACTTGTCAATAAATAATGTTATAGGCCTCCCCAAAAGTTTTCATTACATTTATTCTTTATTTTAATGCATTTACATTGTTCTATGGTTAAATGGTGAAAATCGGTTCTAAGGCCCTTATACTAAACAATTACCCATTTTAAGCCTAACATAGCTATCGGTAGTCTCATTTTTGTTAATCACGCTGAGCTGAACAAATCTACTGCTAGCAGTAGTATCCCATTTTGTTAAGTAACATGCCTGGCACTTGTCTAATAATTTCTAGAATTTTAAGAGATGGCAAACATGGCAGTAATAGAAATACCAACTAAGCAAGTTGTTGTAAATTCAAACTATACTGGAGACCATTTTATTAAACCAAATTTACAGTTTGCACCTTTAAAATAAACCTTAGCCTTACCGAAAACACAATGATAAATGAAATTTGAAAACACTACCACAACCATAAATACTATTGTGTACAGTAGGTCAGATTGATAGGGAGATTCATAGACAAAACGGGGATAAGCCCTTCTGCATTTAAAATTCAAACCATAGTATACTCGTTTACCGTGGTATACTTTAGGCCAGCGGTTCCCAACCTTTTTTTCCTTCCGTACCCCTTAATAATGTTCCGTACCCCCTCGTGCACACACAAACCCAATATATATATATATATATATATATATATATATATATATATATATATATATATATATATATATATATATATATATATATATATATATATATATATATATATATATATATATATATATATATATATATATATATATATATATATATATATATATATATATATATATATATATATATATATATATATATATATATATATATATATATATATATATATATATATATATATATATATATATATATATATATATATATATATATATAAAGAACAATAATTTAATTTCGTAATTTGATATTCTGTAATTTATATTGTATTATTTTTTTTCTTTTACATTCTTTTTTAATTAATCCATATATTTTTTTGTGTACCCCCAATCGATAGCAGGCGTACCCCCAGGGGTACGCGTACCCCAGGTTGGGAACCGCTGCTTTAGGCCATCGTCTTCTTTTACAATAAATACCTTTTGTAAATATTCTTATTCAAGATATTTTTTGTTTGCAGATTATTACGGATAAAGTGTTTTAGCATTTTCGGAGCATTAATTTGTTTAAAATGAAGCAAATTAATTATTTTAAATTATTAGAATTTTACCATTCAAAATTTTATTGGTTCCAATGTTTTTATTTAAAAATGAATGCCGCCAAAGTCTTTTTAAAAAATTTTCGTTTGACTCATTCCACAAAATAAATGCCCATACGTTGTCTTATTTACCACAGATTAAAAGTATCTACCTACATATGGCCTTTAAATAAAGTGATTGTTAAATTAATTCAATGACTGATTAAATTAGATTTTAAAATACATTAAATTTAAGTGTATGTTTATATTATATCAAAGTATTCTGCGTAAATCAATAAACTTGTAAAAGTTTGTGAAATTTTCGTAAAATCTTCCTACATTCGAGTTTAAATCCAGGTTTTCGTTAAACCAATCTTTAGTTTATCCTATTGTCAATTATTTAAAACCAAGATTGTTGTTTTAAAGTTTATGGTTACTAGAACAATTATATTTTGAAATCCATCATGTCTAACAAGAATTCTACCCTCCAAAATCTCAAACAAGATTCCTTAAGTGCTTCTCTTTACAACCCTTGTGGTGGAGAACGTGATGGCACCACCATAGGTGAAACGGTATCAGTAGGAGTTGACCTTAATCAAGCATTTGATAGTGATGCTTATCGATTAGGAAAAAGTGATGGAAATTTGAAAAATAGTGAGGTATTAAATCAAAATCATGAGGCTGTTAATATAGCAATCCAAGAACAATTATCACAACAAAATAGCATTATATTTTCATTAAGAAATGATGTTAAGTTAAAGGAGTGCATGTCTCAGTTAGAACAAAGAATTAATGTTCTAGCATCTACTTCTACACCATCAGGGGTTTACTTACACTCTGAAAGAAGGTATGTTTGCAGGCTTCAGAGTTTAGACTGAAGGTATCGTTTTTATGTGGCAGTTATTTGTGTTACAGCCTAGTTGAATTTTAGGTGTTAATGGGAATTTTGTTTGTGTTGAGGTATATCATTGGTGAAAAGTATTGATATTTGCTACATAAATAAATGATGTTATATACCTTCCCTGCATTTGTTTTTGATTTTATTCTTATCAACAGATCAACCTATGACTAAGCCTAATGGCAGGTTTTTTGTAGTGGGTGATGGTTCATTGAATGCTGCATGTGTAGTTGGGCTTGGTTTTGCTTTTATCTTTGCATGAATGAACTGATAACTAGGGAAGGGATAGACCTAGTCTTTTGTGCATGTACTAGTATTGTTATTGTTATTATTATTATTTGTTTGGACTGGGACAGTCTCGATAGGCCCTTGTGGCTTCTAACTGTCTCTATTTTCCTATGTTCCTATTACATTTGCTTAATCTGCAAAAATGGAAAAAATCAGTTAGCAGGCCACCTTACTAAAGAATTACCATATTTAGAATATATAAATAAAAATAAAGAATATGTATATAAAAAAAAAGGTAATACTTTAATGAAGGAGGCCCAAATTTTTTTTTCTACTCAGCCTAGAATATTGTTTATTAATATAGTTTTTGAGAATTTGTTCTACACTAAAGTTTGTGGAAAATATACAAGTTTTGACAGACACTTTATTTGGGTATACATTTATGCTTTGATGAATGTTGAATTTGTACATAATAGCAAATTGTAAATATATGCATGGAAAATATTTTAAATGTATATGTAATTTGCAGGAAGATGCAGATGAGAAAATTTAAATTTCATCTATGAATATTAATTAAAATATTAATTTAGTACAGATTTTTTATTAAAAAAAAAATAATAAGGAAACATGAATTTGTACATATATTTACAATTTGCTATTATGTACAAATCAAGAATGAATAGTTCTTTGTTACTTTCATTCTTGATTTGTTTTTTTGTTTTTGTTTTTTTATAAAGATCTTGTGCTTTCATAATAGGTATATAATTTTTTGTTTCTAAAAGTAATAAATATTTTTGAAAACTGACTCTATATTTGGTTATTTTATTGAAAGAAAAATAATGGTTAAGAATAATATGTTTATTGGTTTTTTGACACAAAAATGAGGAAAGTCATAAAATGATAACTTGTTTAATCATGAAAAAGGCTGGCAACTACCCCTCAAAATTTGCATGACACTGGGGAATTTGAATAATAAATGTGAAGTTCAACTACAGAAATTGTAATTCAAAATATTGCTTAGATATAAAAATTTATAAAAACTACTTGTTTATATTGTTTTTAATTACAATTTACAGAAAATATTCACAAGACAAGAAACGTTAAAAGCTTGAACCATGTTCTGACTATCAACTAGTTTGTTAATAGAACAGAAAAATGCAGAGAAGAAAAGGAAAATAGTATTAAACAGCAAAGTGACTCTAGGAAAATCAAATACACCTTAGGCCTTTAGCCTTCTTAATGAGCAGCCATTACATTAGGCAGCTTCAATCTTATTTACATTTACTGTGTAATCTATGTATAATAATAATAATAAGATTTAGTCGAGAAAGTTTATTAAAAATTTTTTTTTGGCTCTATTGAATTAGAATAATCTAAGGAAGAATTATATTATATGTAAAAATATTTAATACTGAAAATCATCTTTTAAGATAAATTTTGGAGCTCTAAAGTTAACATTGTATAATATGGAATTTAGTTTTAACTTTTAAAAAAAAAAAAAAAATTTTTTTTTCTTTCTCATTTATTAGATAACCTCTTTTTTTTTTTTTTTTTTTTAAAGCAGTGATTTAATAATTACTTATTTTAGTAATTATTCATTGGCAAAGTTTGATTATTTAAAGTATTTGCTTAGATAAGTGTTTGTCAGTTAGTTAATTATTAATTGTAAAGTTGAATTTGTCTACTGAATGTTTTTGTGTTTGTAATCATTTACTTCATTTTTTTTTTTTAAGTTTATAAATAGGATAATTATTTAATGTTTTGTTTTAGTGATTACTTAAGAGTTTGACTTTATATTAGTGATTAAAATGAACTTATTTGCTTTGATTATTGTTTATATTAATATAAGGAAATTCAAATTATCCAAAAATTTGATCATCTAAATTTTTTAGGGTTTCTAACCCTCTTAACCTCCATAACTACAGGCTTGATGGTACGATATATATATATATATATATATATATATATATATATATATATATATATATATATATATATATATATATATATATATATATATATATATATATATATACTGGTTCTTTTCATAGGATGTCTTATTCTGCTAAAAAATTAAGTTCTTTAAAACTTTTACAAAATAAACTTTCAAAATCAAATTCTTTGAGTCCAAAAAGTGTAACTGCTTATATTAAGGAATTAGATAAAGAAGCTAAACAAGATATTAAAAAATTATCAAATCTTGATGAAGACAATCCCGCAAACTTGAAGAATGTGTTAAATGTGTTAAAAAATTCCAAAAAAAAATTGACTTTTACTAATAACGTGAGGAACATTGGTTGTTTTAAGATATTTTAGTACAATACTTCCTTAATTTTACGTAAGCTTGATGAAAACTCTTAATTTTTTTTTTCATTTGCTGAGTTTTCTTGCAATTTAGGTTTAATATCATTACCATAATTGCTGTATAATTATATTTAAATTTTTTTTGGCAAAATTTGTAATTATGTTTTCCTTTGGTTATTTTAACAGGTTTCCCCAAGTGACGAAATTTGTGACTTCAAAAATGTTGGTGACCTTAGTAACATCTCATTCAGTCCGAATAACTCTTTTTTTGAGGTTGTTAGTGAAGAAGAAGAAAAAGATGATGAAAATGAGGTGATTGATGCGGCAAATGAAGAGAAACTTTTATTTCCGTGAGTCTTCAAGATTATATATATATATATATATATATATATATATATATATATATATATATATATATATATATATATATATATATATATATATATATATATATATATATATATATATATATATTTTTTTTTTATTTTACGTATAATTTTGTGTGGAGAGTCAGTTTTTTTGCTTTTCATTTTTCTTTCTCAAGTAAAATTAGTGGTTTGATATTTTTCAGGTTAGACCTTGAAAAAGAAGAAGAAGAAGGTGATGAAGATGATGATGTCTTTGTTAGTCTCAATAACCTTAGCATTGAACTAGTTATGAATGAAATTCAGTTAGAGAAAGAGAGAATTCATATGTCTCAGGTGTTTATACAAAAATATTTTCATATATATATATATATATATATATATATATATATATATATATATATATATATATATATATATATATATATATATATATATATATATATATATATATATATATATATATATATATATATATATATATATAAGTTACAAAAAGAATTAAGAAACTTAGTCAAAGTTTGATTGACAAATTTAAAAATGTGAATTTGTTGGAAATCAAAAAGAAAAAAAAAAGAAAATGGATGAAAATAATTGAATTAAATTCAGTATATTTGGTCAAAGTTCTTTACAATTTCTCACTTTATACAATCACGCTTCTCTCATTTGTCCCATTAGCCTGTTATGATGAAAAGAAAATTAAATGAATAAAATTAGTAATATACAAATAACTTCTTTGAAAAATTTATTAAACAAGTAAATGTTTTGAGGTGACCAAAATTTTAAAATAATTGAAGTTAACACCATACTCTTTATTTGTGATAGTTTTTTTTTTTTTTTTTTTTTTTTTTTTTTTTTTTTTTTTTTTTTTTTTTTTTTTTTTTTTTTTTTTTAGATTATCAAATTTGATTTTTTATTATTATTATTTGTCAGTTTTGCTTCTGTCAACAAACCAATGTTTAGAAATGGTCTCAAATAATTATTTGCTACAAAATAATCTTTCTAGTTTTTGGCCCTTCTAGAAAGGATTTTTTGTTAATAGACTTGTGACATTGTGTAAAAGGAAACATTAGTTAGGGTTGACAATTAAAGACCCCCCTCCCCCCCCCCCAAAAAAAAAAAAAAAAAAAAAAACCTAAAACTACCCAATAAAACCCACCAATCATATTTTCGAAATTTAAAAAAATAAAAAATAAAAACATTAATAATAAACATAATTTTTATACACTTTATTACACAATATGTAAGTCCTATTTAATTTTATCACAGTTGGTAAGTTGCTGAAATAAGAAAGATCTGATTCTTAAATATACTTTAGCATTATTACATATGAAGATTCATATTAAGCAAATGAACTGTATTAAACATTTTCTTTAAAATAGGACAATAAAATTCATTATATTATTATTATTATTATTATTATTATTATTATTATTATTATTATTATAATAATATAACAAGTTACAACTAGTAAGTAGCCAAATTAAAGTTCATTTCTTAATTCTTTGTATAGTTCATTTCATAAACTATAGTTGTACAGTTACTTTCATAATTCCCAAAAAATATTAACAACTCACTAGAAATAAAACTGCAGAAATTAAAACTGAAAGCAAGACTTTTGAAAGGACACCAGCCTGATTGTAGAAGGCAGGTATCCTTTCTAAAGCCTTTCATTCAGTTTCAATTTTCGTTTAATTTCCTGTGGTCTATAAATTTTATGTACTGTTTTAATATATATATATATATATATATATATATATATATATATATATATATATATATATATATATATATATATATATATATATATATATATATATATATATATATATATATAGACAGAGTTCAACAAATTGAAAAATGAATATCTTCAAAATTTGTCGAGAATTCGTGAAAGCGCTTGCGAGCAATTACTTCAGCTGCGACTGGAAGAGAAAACTAATCAAGAAATTGAACAGGAAAGATTGGAAGAAAGGAAAAAGGCCGATAGCGAGGAAATTCTCAAAGCAGAGTAAATATAAAGTTTTCTTTGCTAAAAATCTTTGCGAATGTGCTGTAATGAATAGGGTATGGATTTAGATTTAATGTTTTTGGGGTTTTTATTAGTTGAAAAGAGACATGAAATGTATGGTAGGAGCTAGTGAAGAAGTTTTTATTAGTAGAAAAGCGAGATATGAAATGTATGGTAGGAGCTAGTGAAGAAGTTTTTATTAGTTGAAAAGCGAGATATGAAATGTATGGTAGGAGCTAGTGAAGAAGTTTTTATTAGCTTTCTATTTTGTATGTTAGAATAGGAAGTAGGTACTGATATATATGTTGTGGGTATTGAGGTAGCTTTAATAGTGCACTTTACTGAAAACCAAATTGCAGAAAATTAGGTAGGTCTACCCTTTGTACTAAATGTGGGTGTAACCTTGGGGCATGTGCTTTGCATTTTTTTTTTTTTTTTTTTTTGTTCGTTTTGGGGTTTAACAATATCGCAACATCCTTTCTCACACCTAGTTAAATTTTTCCTTTGTGTGGATGACTTCATTTCATACATTGCAAATGCTAGGAATCGATATCACTCGTTGTGGGTGTAGGGGGGGAGGATGGTCTGAATGTTTTTCGTGTGCCGTTCTCTTTAAGTTACACACAGGAGGAAAGGTCTGCCATACCTTCCTAGCTAGCACTCTTATTGTATGGGGAACCTAGCCCTTCCAAATAGCAGGTTAAATTCCTCGGCCTCACATATTAAACTTTTGAAGGCATAATGCATTCTTGTATTAGATCTCAGACATTTTTCTGCAAAGTCAAAGGTTTAAGTCGCCTCTTTACAGCCTTCTTATTTAGCTTGGACTTTGTATGTATTGTATACGGTCAGGTGGCTTCTCATCTTCTCAGCTCTTCCCCAAAAGTAAGTTTGGAGGTTGAGGCTAATATGTTGCTCCTTTCACTGCGACGGAACACATCATATATTCTTTCTTCGGACACTTAACAACGGCCCCTTTAGCTCTGTCCATTCTCCTGGGGGAAGGTTGCTCTTGAACTCGGCTATTGGGCATTTATCAAGGTTGTATACACGCACTTAATATACATCTGTACCAAGTTTTAACCTACTCTAATGACCAAGAGTACCAGCCGTGGTTATGTCTGGCTCCACCTTTGTTTGGCTTTGACATTTTTATGCAAATCTCGTCGTCATCCAACTGTAATGAAGTCGACCTTTCTGTCTAACACTACCGCCCACTGTGAAGCAGCAACAATTTTCATGGACAGCTCTATAACGAACGATGACGTCGTGGCATCTACCATTTTCCTCAACTACGCGTTGCTCTCTTATTTCCTTTTCATACTTCCTTATTTCCAATGAACTGATGACCATTCTGCCAGCACTTTCTTGGATCTTATTACTCGATCTCAACGAGCCTTATATTGTGTTTTTAGTCCTAATCATCTTTCGTCATAAGAATCCTTGTTTTTTTTTTTTGTTTTGTTTTTTTGTTAAGAAACCTCTATAAAGCCTCCATGTCCATTAAAAAAAAACTTCTGTTGGACCGTCACACGTGACTGTTGTTGGTGACTGAGCTGTTATTTCCGAATTAATCTTTGAAAAGAGGAAGGTTTCCACGACTTGGCACAAATGCTCCCGCTACTTCCCCGCTTCCATTTGTAATGACTTTCTCCCCTCATCTAAACTATACCTGTAGACTTTGACAGGGTTTTCGTACATATTAATAAGAGTGTTGAACTCTTGATTACCGGGAAGCAAAGTTCCTTCTTGTGAAGCTCCTTAGGTGATTGGTCATTCAACCAAAGGTAATACCATTACCATGGAGTTATCCAAGCTCAGACCACGAAATGTCGAAAGACATATTTTGCCTGAATCACTCCCCTCAGTTGATCTATCACTTGTTCATAGATTGTCCCAGCTAAACTTTAGTTGTATGCAGGCTCTTCCCTTCACTTGACAGAGTCAGGAAACAAGTTAACTAGTTAGTTAAATGACTCAGTGAAAGCAATCACATATTTGCCTTTAACTAACTAATATTATATATATATATATATATATATATATATATATATATATATATATATATATATATATATATATATATATATATATATATATATATATATATATATATATATATATATATATATATATATATATATATATATATATATATATATATATTAGACAAGAGTATATGAGGGAAGTTGAAATAAAGAGGGAAGAAATACTCAAAGAGGTGGAAGCTCTGACTGTTGAAGAGGAAAAGAGGAAACTTCACAATCAGGAACTTATAGATAAACTGCACGAAGATGTTAAAGCTCTGGAAGTCAAGTTAGGTTCAATACAAGTAGAAGCAAGGTAAGTGGCTCCTGGTTGTTTAGTAATCAGTTTTTGCGTTTTTAGTTTTTCAAAAACATTTTTGCATTTCAAGGTTTATAAAATACTTATTTAAAAAATGAATTAAACTTTGTATATATATATATATATATATATATATATATATATATATATATATATATATATATATATATATATATATATATATATATATATATATATATATATATATATATATATATATATATATATATATATATATATATATATATATATATATTTTTTTTTCTATCTTTTGGATACTTGCTAGAATATTATAATTTAAGTGACAAAATATTCTATTAAATTAAGTTACTTTATTGACTAAGTAAAATGTAGAAATTTGCAACAATTAATTGCATATTTTTTTTTTTTGTTAAATAATTGGAACAGAGATTTGGGTTGTGGAGAAGACTTGATCAAGATTGTTTTTGAAGAGCTACCGTCGATCTACGAAGTAACTAAAAAAGATTTATCTAAATTGAATAGATTTTCTTCAAAAGGCGAAGGAATTGCTGCCATATCTCGACGCTTGGAAGAAGGGTTTAAAATCTTGGATAATATCCAGAGACTTTTAGGTGGGTGGATTATTATTATTATTATTGAACCTTCATTTATTAATTAAAATATTTAAAAAAAGTTTAATTTTTAATTTTTTTTATTAAAATTGAACTGCAGTAAAAATTGTGTAAATTTTTTTTTTTTTTTTTTTTTTTTTTTTTTTTTTTTTTTTTGAACTTTGAAAAAACACGACTTCTGATTTGATTGTTAGTGATAAAAAGTTTTATTAACTTCTTTTAGGTATATTAAAAATACTTTTATAAAACTCATTAACTTGTAATTATATATTGTTAGGGTTGCAGTTCTCTTTCTTGGTCTGTATTTTTTTTTTTCTCTTTAAAACATTTCATTTTAACATTTTATTTTATAGTCTTACCATTATTAATCAACGACAGTAGATAAAATTTAGATGATTTTATGTTAACCTTTTATTAATATACAATTTTCATTTTATATTGCAATTATGAAGCATATTGCAACTTTTTAGTTTCATGTTACTTTAATGGTTAAGGATTGCCCTTGTCTCTTTTGGAGTAATTATTTTCTTTTTTAGCCACATTCCCGTTTTTTACATCACTGATTTATACTTTTCCTTTTTTTTTTTTTTTTTTTTTTTTTTTTTTTTTTTAGAAAGAGTTTAAGGAATTATTAAAATTTAAGTAAATATTTTATTGAATTAGGTTGTCTTTTCTTTTTCAAAGATTCTATTCTTTAAATTCCAATTCCAAAAAAGATATTTATAAACTACTAAAACTTAGTTATTAGTTTTTCGTCTTTAATAAACTGCAGTGATATATTATTTCCTTAGTAACTATTTTGAATTTTCATTACTGTTTGCAATTAATATTTGCCATTATTTTGGAAAGTGTTTACTTTGATATATGATTGTTTTCAGACACACGCAAGGAACAGCGGGTCGCAAACAAAGGAAATTCAGAACAAGTGGAAGCCACTTCTCCAGTAAGTCAGCAGTTTCCAGAGTCATCTGCACCACCACCCGAATACGATACTCACAAGTCTAAAAGCGTTTCTAAAGGTAATGAAGCAGTAACTGATAGGGCACAGTCTCCTTCTCATATTTCAGTTTCAAAGGAATCGAACCCAATCTTGAGAGAGGCCGAAAATTTTTACCTATCTTTAAAAGCAAAATTTAATAGCATTTCAGAAGCGGCCAATGAGACCAGAGAGAATGCTAATTTGCGTCCGCTCTTATCAAGAGCTGTTGGTATTATAAACACGCTAAGCAATGAAAAATACGACTCGTCAAATAAAGGAAAACTACAACAACTTTTGAACCTTCTTAATGGACGACCTTGCACTATAGGCAGCGATTATGTCTCAACACAAAATAATGCTTCTGCACAAGCGTTTGTTAAAGAGCAATTAGCTATTCGTATAATTTCTCTAGGTCATGATAAACAAGTGGCAACAATGGGTATTTATGCTTCTCTCGTTGTAAGGATTTGGCAATTATACCCAGAAGTGGGAGAATTGATATTATTTAAATTGTATGAAACTTGTCCATTTTTAGTACCTTTACCTGTACGTCGCTATCCATCACAAACGGATGAAGAATTTAATCGCTCCATAGGGATTAGGCACAAGGAAGGGGGTATTCAAGAACCAGTAGATAAATATCTTACCAGAATGGGAGCAGCTGCCCAATTTTATGGGCGTATTATTTCTGTTCAAGTTGAGAATCACCCCCACGGAATCCAAGAAGGTTGGAAATGGATTGCCAGAACTTTAAGCATGCCTCCACAACCAAGTATCACTGCATCATTATTATCAGGATTTCTGAGTACTGCAGGAGCCCCTTTATTAAATCAGTATGGGAAGCAGTTTACGAAACTGTTACAATTTATATGTATAATATACCTTCCTGAGATAGAAAGAGATGTTTTGGAAGGTGGGCAGTCGGATATTGTTAGTTTAAAAGTATTGTTAGAACAGTATCAACAGACAAATTCTTTACCACAGGTACCTGAAGGTTATAAATTATTATTGTAAATTAAATAATATTTTAGGTAATAAATTAAGACATTTAATGTAAATATAAATATTTATTCTTTTCACTGTTTAACATATTTTAATATTTGGTTTTCTAGTATGTATTTTTTATGTATTTTTTGGTACAATCATATTTTTTATATAGTGATTTTTAATTAAAAATTGTGTAAAGTTGAAGATTTGATTGTTGAACAAAATATTTCCAGATTAGTTTTCTGTACTATGACCTTGGCTTTTCTCTTTCCATTTGATATTCCTCTTCTATTTTTTCTTGAATTTTGTCCCAATTTACTTCTACCTATGATGTAAAAAGAAATTGTTATATAGAAATATTAAAACAGGATTTTAATTTAAAAACAGATTTTGTTGAAAGTATTTCATAAATTAATGAACGAGATAGCCTTACCATTTTACAGAGAATTTAATTTGAAAATTACAGGCATATTAGTTTTCAAAAGTTAAATAGTATCCATGGTTATTTTAGCAAAAAAAAAAAAAAAAATTTCATTTATAATCATACCTCCTTTTCATATTGAAGAAATTGCTTGCTACTCTCTTTTTTGCCAAATCTATTGGTGTACCTCATTCTATAGGCCAACACAGTGTCAACATGCGTTTTGTATTTAATAGCGAGTTGCAGAGCCCTTTCAAATTGATATGTATTAATATTCAATATTATTGCCCGGAAATAGAGTCCAGCTTGTAATAGAATTGATTCTGCATCTCCGATATGTCCGCCGAGGAGAGCCATTTCAGCTTGTTGAGCTTCTTTAACCGGAATCTCCTGCAAATTATTATTATTATTGAAAAAATCTAAAGTTTTTATTAGAACTAGCTCGTACTCATACAAACTCTTAATAATTGACAATTTTATGATAAACTAGTTTTATTATTTGTATAAAGTAATTTAGACAATGGTAAAGTAAGTTTTACAGAACATGCAACTGATCAAACTAGTTTTATGTTGTATAATAGATGAAATGAACATAAAAAGGATGTAAACCTTTAGAAATTGACTTTCTAGTTTTTAATGGGTATACATCAGATTTAATTTATTAAATAATAGACACTGATTACGAATACGTCATAAAAATTGGTACGAATAAACAAACTTGATCTTAAAACTAGATATTTAACATTACTGTGGGAAATGGGAATGCTTAGGCTAGAGTAGAAGACTTATTTTTTCTTAAAGCCCGATTTTCTTAATTATGCATGAGAAAATTAGATACTTTGTTCTCTATCTTTTTCGTACAGTCATACTTTACCTTTATATATTGTATGTAACGGACTTTATCTGCTTCATCAATGGCAGCATAAGCAATCTCGGCAGTTTCCAATTCTTTGGCACTAGTGGCAAATCCTGCCAAACAAGCCCAAACAGTATCTTCCTGTAAACATTGCAAAAATAGAAGTCAAAATTATGAACTAAGCCAGTGTAACCAATAAATATTTTTTTTGTTTTGCTAAAAATAAAAACTAATACACAAACGCTAAATATATTTGAATTGGTCATTTCAAAAAATGTCAATAAAAAATTTACATAATCAGGAAACATTGCACGACCTAAGTTGTTCTTGCAATTAATCGGAAATGGAACAGCATTATATGAAAGCTAGGCATACTGAGATCGGTGTTTAGCACCTCACAGATTACCCTCGAGGTTAGAAATACAGTTAACATTTTTGGAAACTACTGCTTCATTTGCACTAAATTAAAAATTTTGGACAAAATGAGATAATGGCTTCGAAATAACTATCTACATTTAATTAAAATACTAATTAAGCATGACATATCTATACTGACAAAAATAATAATGGGACCCCTCTCC
Source organism: Armadillidium nasatum (assembly GCA_009176605.1). Classification (NCBI taxonomy): domain Eukaryota; kingdom Metazoa; phylum Arthropoda; class Malacostraca; order Isopoda; family Armadillidiidae; genus Armadillidium; species Armadillidium nasatum. The sequence continues at coordinate 11,693 of SEYY01024449.1, read as the reverse complement.
TTTTAATCGAAATAATCAGAGACCTTAACAAACCGAGCAAGTCTAAGAGCATCATCCCATTTGTTAGCGAGGACGTAGCTGTGAAGCAAGGCCGGATATGGAGAAACTGACGTGGTTACAATACTTCCATCTAATCGTCTGATTGTGATCGTATTCTCAAGGAAGGAATCGATTTCGGCATTTTTGCCAAATTCACTGTTTAGGGAATAAGAAAAATAATTTTAAAACTAATAAATTTCTTTTCTTTAGTGTTCTTGTTTTTAGCAGAACTTCTACGGTTGGGAGTAAGTGAGGAAAGGGTGAAGCGTTTTCTTCAAATGGTGAAAATTACAAACACGAAGAATGCAAAATAGAAAATGCCAAACCTGCTATTAATGGGTGGTGCTTCACTGCATGTACATAAATCATCATTTAAGTGGGTTGTGAACTTTGTGCATTATCATCGAAAGTACGTCATTTTTAAAGTTAATTACAATTTTCAAACTAATGGTTTGATAGTTCGTGCATAATAGGATTAGCAACCATTGCTGTTCGTGACTTTTGGCCAGATAAGGTTAGGAAGTAAGATTTTGATAAGTAAATTTTCAAGTGATGGCTACATTTCATTCATGAATTTGAAGTACAGTAATATAATTAATGAGTTTACAAGTTATTTCGTCGGAAAATTCTACGCGATCAAATTGCCGGTAAATATACCTTGAAAGTGCAATGGAAATCTGAACAAAAACTCATTTGCGCGAGTATCTAACCTCAATATATGACTAAAGTGGGGATATAAAATGAAAGCTTTAAACCAGTTGAACTGTAGACACTCATGAAAAGAACAGGAAAACATACAACTAGAGCAGAACAAAAGGTACCTTTCGACCGACGCAAAATTTCCAGTGCTTAGATTCAACGGGTACTCGTGCCTCAAATAAACGGTTGGCATCTTCATCGTGCATCTTGATCTATACTGCGAGAGTGACTTATGATAACCCACTAAGCACTTTCTCCATTTTTAACTCACTAAACGTGAAACATCTAATTCACTTTTATAATAAGAAAATCAAAGTGATGGTGTTATATGTCCTTGGAGAAAACGTTATAGATTCGACATATAACCCTCTTCCCTATCAATGCTTTAGAGGAAATGAACTCTGATGGCTAGTTTAGGTCCGTCAACGAGTTGCTATCTCCAAATGCTGATCAGGGTTTCTCCTTTATGAATAACTTGATTAATATAATTTTTAGAGATTCTATGATATTGCTGTAATACCCTTAATTGAATAAGTCTTTGCCCGTGAGCGATGGTGATGTGTGTAAAAAAAAAAAAAAAAAACCACCTCACGTCTTCTTTCTAAGCGAAGAATTGAGTGATTGAGAGCTCCGACTGTGAAATTTTACTATTTTCTTCACACTATCTCGATCTTCAATCCACACGTGGTTTCGTCTTTACTTCAATGTAACAATATAATTTCTTCCACATTTCTCATGTAAAGTTTTCTGAAGTTTGAAATTTTCGTGTCAAACTCACTAGCTCTTATTGTTGGTTCCCTATCGATCCCTTTGTTCGTTAAATATTTTTTATTTAGAAAGTTCACATCTCACGGGAATTACCCTATTCGAGGAGAGGAACTTTTCTAGGTAGTATATATCTAGGATCCCCAAGTGGGATCGAACAGGCACCCTCAAGCATGGGAGTCAATCACTCTACCGTTTGAGCCACGGTAGACAGCATACTATCACTAAACTAACAATTTTATAAAGGATATTACCCTAAAAATATTAGGCGATCTAATGTCTCCTACATTAGGAAAGATTACAAGACTCATTATCAGTCCTTCTCAGTTCAAATTTTTAACATCGGAATGAGTTCCTATTTAGTGTCATTTTTTTTTTCATATATTATATTGGTAAGGACTGGGAACATCCTTTCTCAATTTCCTCAGCAATCCTTAAACCTGAATACTTTTGGATCTATTTTACGTGGACGTTAGTATTTCTTAATGAGTGTCGTTTGTGACTTGTGATATTTGTTGCTACAGAATCTTTCAAAATATCAGGAAAACAAAAATCAAAATTTTTCCTGTCACAACATATATATATAATATATATATATATATATATATATATATATATATATATATATATATATATATATATATATATATATATATATATATATATATATATATATATATATATATATATATATATATATATATATATATATATATATATATATATATATATATATATATATAATATATATATATATATATATATATATATATATATATATATATATATATATATATATATATATATATATATATATATATATATATATCACCTACTTGGTTATACTTGAAGTTGAGGACATTATTGCTGTACTCTTTTGTCTGTTAAAATCGAATTATGAGAAATTTGGCAATTAAAAAAATGATTGTTTAAATATTTAAAGAATAAAAACTTAAATTAAAAAAAAACAAAAAAAAACTTAACTATGATTTTAAAAATTTATTAAATATGAATATTTTTTAAGCTTAAATTAAATCAAACTGAAATTGAAGCATTTTTTAAAATTTTTTAGTTCATGCTATTTATGCTACCGTTATTTTCTGTATTTGCTTCTAATGCTGATAATTTGCGACAATAATGTTGCTATTGATTGCTACATTTACTAATACTGAATAAATTGCTGAAGTCATGCTTATAAGCCAAACTGAAATTGTAGCATTTTCTATGATTATTTTTAGAGATTCATGCTATTATGCTATCGTTGTTTTCAGTATTTGCTACTAATGCGAATAAATTGCGAGTTATGCTACTGTTGTTTGCTACATTTATTACCATAGGAAAAATCGCGGTCATGCAATCTTGAAGTTATTGTCAATAATTTGTCTGATGGATGCAGTGAAGAGAGAGGATTTAAGAACACAACAGTAGAATACTATACTTGATGTTACTCAAGAAATGCACTTATATAAGGGAACGGTCCAATTTAAAAAAAATAATAATAATTTTCAGTCGATTCTCCTGAAAATTTCAGTGTATATAGCTTTTTTCCCGGTGAAAAAGTCCATTTCTAGCGTTTTTCTGAGTCTATAACTGAATTTTTTATTTTTATTTTTTTTATTTTTTTGTTGTTGAAAATTTTACCTTTTTTCAAATGAATGGTGGTGAGGCCAAACCAAGTTTCAGAATGAAATGAAATTTGGACTGTATATTCAGAATTCTATTGGTTACAAAAGCTTCTAACTGACTTTTGTTTCCAGAGTTATAGAAAAAAATTTATAAGCCCAAAACTGACCAACTGTCGAAAAAAAATTAAAAAAAGAGAAAAATCCACCTTTTCGGACAAAAAGCTACTATAATATTTCTTATTTTAAGTGGGTGTATAGAGGATGGATGGAACTACAAATTTCTCTCTATACTTTATTCGATGCGATTCATTGGTTTCGAGACAGACTAAAAAAAGGTCCATATTTTTGACCAAATTTCAAAAATTCCAAAGTTTGGGAGGCTATATCTCGTTTCAAACAAATAGCATTTAATAATGCACTAAATGAAAGTTGTATCCCTGTCTCTCCTTTAAATAATATTAAAAAATAAAAAAAATTAGTAGGTAGCGTTTTTTTTTTTAATTTTTTTTCTAAGGAAGGCTAGGTTTTTTGAAATTTCTTTTTCAAGGGAAAATTCAAGTGCTTATAACTTTTTTTCTAGACTTGATATCAAAAATATGTTCCCACTAATGCAAAAAATTGTGGCTAAGATTATTCAGTTAAATTTTCAGCTCATGTGGACCAGTGGTTTAACCCCGCTATTCATTTTTTTCCAACTTTGGGTCCAAATAACTTTCAAACCGTTATAAACTCAGAAAAAAACGTTCGAAATCAACTTAGAACTTCTGGAAAAAATGCATATACCCTGAAAATTTCAGCTCAATCGGTAAAATAATAAAAAAAATTAAGATTGGACCCTCTCCATAAGGATACTGAAAGTCAAAAGTACCAGTTGGTATTCGGTATTATAATTCAAGAACAGTTTTAATGGATGTTAATAAATCGTTAATCAATAAATAGTAAAGCATTTAAAAAAAAAAAAAATATATTGATTTTGATTTCTAATCTCCTTTTTTTGAAAAGAATGCATGTACTACGTACGCGAAGCCAAAAATATAAATAAAAACATTTTTTACTTAGGATGAT
>SEYY01024447.1:5000-12500 GCA_009176605.1 Armadillidium nasatum | reverse complement strand
GTTCCAACATCTATTTGTATACTTTGCAATACACAAGCGAGAGTGATGGTCGAAACTTGACCCGTAAGCCAGAGGAAAACTTACTTAACCCTCTGAGCTACCGTGAACCTTTGTTCTAGTGCATCTAATTTGGAATCTCTTAATTCTCCACTTTTGAAATTTCTATATCTATTTTTTCCTATTTATCCTATTTATCTTCTAATTCTACTGTCTATAAAAAGTTGTTCGATTTTTTAAACTCCAAACTAGAGAACATTCTTTCTTCTTTTCCTTTCTCCAAAATTATCATTTTAGGTGATATCAACATTCACCACTGCCAATGGATTTCAACTAGCTCTCATGATCCAGCTGGTGAACTCGCCAACGAATTTTATATTCAGAAAAATACTCATTGCAGCTGGTGCAACTCACTACCCGTATCACCGACCGTCTTGGTGATGAGCCCAACATACTTTACCTTTCCTTAACCTCTTAACTTCGGTTGTACTTTTCTGATTTCCCGTGGAATGATTGTTTTTTCCGTGAGTAGTATATATGGCGACATCGACTGGAAAAAAGCTTAAGGGTTTTTTTTTTTTTTGCAATTGCGTGCAATGTTGTCGGTTCACAGACCCCAGCGGACCCCAGTCCCCCTATTCGAACCGATTTTTACCTGATTGAACGGCAAATAAAGAGTCAGGAACGAGAGTAAAGTGAATGTGGCAATTCTGCAAACTCAGGTAACTTCCTGATACCGATTTTGGGGGTTCACGAGGCCCCCAAGGACCCCTTTCCCCGACTTGAGGTCAGTTTCGATGGATTGAATCCCCCAAAACGGTGTCAGGAAAGAGCTCGAGGTCAATTTGAGTGGAGTGATTTGCTATTGCAAATCAAAATCCCGTTAGGCTTTTATTCCAGTCGAAGTCGCCATGTATACTACTTCCGTGAGAGGGGTCCCTTGGAATATGCAGAGAGTATAACTGAGATGATTCTCTACTGTATGTTGGTGTACATTCCATTTTCTTTCCCTTCAACTAAATCTAACAACCTTGGTTTAACACTACTTGTTCTCTTGGTATTCGCAGTAGGGAAGCTGCCTTCAGGGATCACCGTCGTCTTCAAACTAAAGCAAATCATTTAAATCATGAGTATATTTCATCCCAGAATCATGCAAAATCTATTCTTCGTAACACCAAAAATCATTTCTTCGTCGTACATGCAATAATCTTTCTGATTCCTTCTCCTCACGCTCTTTCTAGCATTTTGCCAATAATTTCAACCCTAACTTTACTTCTTCCTCTTTACCTCCTCTAGTGTATTCTGATGGCACAACTACGATTCTAATTTCTACTAAAGATGAACTCTTCGCTCAAACTTTTGACTCTAAATCAACTTGAGACGATTCCAGATCTTTACTTCCTTCTACAATCCTCTCCAAATCACTTGTGCCTAATATTGTAATTTCTCCTAAATAAATCATTTTTGTTCTCTCTGAGATTAAAGGTTCTCATGCTATTCCCCCTGCGATTTTCAAATTTTGTGCCTCTGAGCTTGAATCCTGCCTTGGTTAACTATTTCGTCTCTGTTTTTCTACTTCGACCATACATGCTTGCTGAAAATGGGCCCTCATTAAGCCTGTTCTGAAGATGGGGGACCCCTCTCAACCCTCTAACTATCGTCCCATTTCTTTAGCCTCCATTCTTTCTAAAGTTTTCGAATCTACCCTTAACAGGAAGATTTGGAAACATCTCAATTCTTTTAACTTTATCTCTGAACGCCAGTATGATTTCCGCAAAAACGCTTTACCGGTGATCATGGTCCTCTGCTTTTCGGTGCTTCGGTGAATCTTTGGCTGTAGCTCTGAACACATCGAAATTCTTTGATAGTCTGGCTCAAAGATTGGATTTCAAAACTTTCCTCCTTCGGAATTTACCCTTCTTTCTGATTTCCTTTCTGATCGTCCTATAGCAGCTGTTGTAAACGGCCACTGTTCTTGCTTTTAAATTTATATATAGTGGTGTTCTTCAGGAATCTGTTTTATTCCCAGTTCCTTTTTCTCCTTTTTGTTAGCGATCTTCTCTCTATTATTTTATCACTTATCCACTCCAATGCTGATGATTCTACCCTTCAATACTCCTTTCATTTTGAAAGACCAGTCTCCCAGCAGCATCTAGTTGAGGCAAGGAGGCTGGCCTTGGATCAACTGATCTCTGATTTTTCTCGTATTTTATATTGGGCCAAAGAAAACAATGGTCGCTTTTAATATCTCAAAAACTCAATTCCTCCATTTCTCCACTCGACACAACCTTCCACACAACTATGACATTTCCGAAATCACTTAACTCAAAACTTCATATGTCCTTAATATTCTTTGTTTCTTTTTCTCGTGATCTTTCTTGGAAGAATCACATTACTTCTCTTTCTAAACAATCTTTTAAGATGTTGGTTATTGTGAGGTGCCTTCGTAACTTCTTAACACAACCACAGTTGCTTGCTCTTTATAGGGATGTTGTTCGCCCCTGTATGGAGTACGCCTCAAACATCTGCTGTGGTTTCACTCATTCATCTCTCTTTATAAACTCTTCCGCTATCACAAACTCTCTCCAATCTCATTTTTGCGTCGGATTGTTGCGTCACTCTCTCTATACTTTCGCCATTACAACGGACACTGCTCTTCTGAACACTCACGTCGCATACCTCCTCCATTGAGAAACCTTTCTACACATCCTCATTCTTTTTCTTTCCAACTCTCTGATCCCATACTTAAAAGCTATTCTCAATCTTACACGTACTCTACTGGAGCACACTCCTTTTATCTGTTTTCCCATCTTCCTTTGACTTGGACACTTTCAAACGTCGTGTATAGGGACATGTCGGACTTTATTCGACATTGATTATCTTATTCCCCTACTCTGATTCTGATTAAAGTGGATAGGCCTCTAGGCTTTGTCCAACAGAGGATTATATATATATATATGTATATATATATATATATATATATATATATATATATATATATATATATATATATATATATATATATATATATATATATATATAAAATGTTTTGATTGGATAAATGCCAGTGGCCTGCACAGAATAAAAGAAAAATGTGGAAAAAATTGAAAAAAGGATGATACCATTGGCCGATATAAACAGATACACCGATTTTAGAAAAGGTGAAAGTCTTAAGAAGCTGAGATAACATAAGTCGGAATAGTATTCTAGACTTTAGCAGCAGAAGACATGTAAAAATAATCGTAGCAATCAAATCTGAAATCAATTAGTGTTTCGAAAAAAATCAGATATCAAGTGATCTAAAGCTTTATAGCGTTTGCTAATGACTGTTGAGTTGGACGTCTTCCAAATTGAAAATTATGAAAGTAGTGAGTTAAAAAAGTGTGTCATAAGGATAAAGGTTTATAAGGAAACGAAGTAGAAGACATTATATCAATAATAAACAAAAGAAACAAAGTTGGAGACAGAACATCATTACTGAAGGTTTTAAAAGATGAATGATAGACAACAACAGCTAAGGAGCGACATTAAAGGGAAAATATAAGAGAGAAAGACATAAAAAGGGAAGTTTAGAATTGAAAACTCTGTGACAGATTATATCTAAAGCTTTTAACATATCTAGCTCTACGGCAAAGGATTTACAAAATGACGAAAACCAGAGGCCAAAAGTCATAAAGAAGTGATATAAGATTACCTGAAAAGCGTTCCTTACGAAGACATGTTGGGGGTCTCAGATAAGATTAAAAAAAAATGATATGTTTAAAAATGTTCCTGCTAAGAATATATTCGATAATTGGACGATAGTTAGATGGATGGAAGAGGTCTGTCTACCTTTTCCCACACAGGCTGAAAAAGCGAAAGTTTCCAAGAAGGTCAATATAGAAAGAGACAAAATAGTTTACCAAAGCATGATGATAGCTCAAAAGCTGAAGTTTTAAGAACCACAAGCCTTCTTAGTATTAAACTCAGAGAAAGCTTAGCCATAAATGAGTTGGAGGGGGTAGAGGAGGAGACCTACCTCCAAAATCATTTAAGACGGAATTAAAAGCAAAGCCAAGATATAATTTGAGAAGAATGTAAGAATCACTCGTGCAGGTAGAAGAAATATGCGATGGAATAGAGGAAGGAGCAAAGTTGGAGGATGACATATTTTTGCAAAATGCCAGAAATAACTTCACAAGTAATATATTTTGCACGATTCGTAAATATATATATATATATATATATATATATATATATATATATATATATATATATATATATATATATATATATATATATATATATATATATATATATATATATATATATAAAACACTATAACCATGTAAAATTTTAGACAGTAAAATACCCCACAGGAAATAAAAACAAAACAATTAAAATTGGAGCAAGGCTTTCGAAGGGATAGCCACCCTTCCTCTTTCAGGCTCTGAAAGAGGAAGGGTGGCTATCCCTTCGAAAGCCTTTCTCCAATTTTAATTGTTTTGTTTTTATTTCCTGTGGGGTATTTTACTGTCTAAAATTTTACATGGTTATATATATATATATATATATATATATTATATATATATATATATATATATATATATATATATATATATATATATATATATATATATATATATATATATATATATATTTTTTTTTTTTTTTTTTTTTTTTTTTTTTTCTCCTCTGGTGGGCAAAGGCCAGAGGCCTACCATTGTTCCACCAGAGTTGGGAGGAAAGTCGGAAACATGGTCAATTTACAGGCCGACATGACCTGATACACGGCGTTTAAAGGTGCTTAAGTCATAGGTAGTTGGGAAAATAAATGAAGGAAGTGTGTTCCAGACTTTACCAGTAGAGTAAATGTAAGATTGAGCATAGAGGTTAAGTCTGGGGTCAGAGAGTTGGACAGAGAAAGGATGAGACTGTGTAGAAAGACGAGTCGCACGAGCCCTTCTTAATGGAGGAGGTATGCGACGAGAGAGTTCAGAAGAGCAGTGTCCATTGTAATAGCGATAGTAGAGAGAGAGTGACGCAACATTTCGACGGGCAGAAAGAGATTGGAGAGAATTAGTGAGAGCAGGAGAATTGATAAGGCGAAAAGCTCTAGACTCCACCTTTTCCAGGAGAGCTGTGTGTGTGGAACCACCCCAGATGTGTGACGCATACTCCATACAAGGCCGAACAACACCCCTATACAGAGCAAGCAACTGGGGTGGTGTGAAGAAATACTGAAGGCGCCTCAAAACACCCAACCTCTTAGAAGCTTGTTTAGAAAGAGAGGTAATGTGATCTTTCCAAGAAAGATCACGAGAAAAAGAAACACCGAGAATATTAAGGAGAGATGAAGGTTTGAGTTGCGTGTTTTCGAAGAAGATATCGTAGTTGTGTGGAAGATTGTGTCGAGTAGAGAGATGGAGGAATTGAGTTTTTGAGGCATTGAAAACGACCATGTTTTCTTTGCCCCAATTGGAAATGAGAGATAGATCAGAGGTTAGTTGCTCCAAGGCCACCCTCCTTGCCTCTATTAACTGTTGCTGGGAGGGGCGTCTTTCAAATTGAAAAGAGTAATGAAGGGTGGAGTCATCAGCATAGGAGTGGATAGGAGATGAAGTAATAGAGAGAAGGTCATTAATGAAAAAAAAACAGAAAAAGTGTTGGGGATAGGACAGATCCTTGAGGAACACCACTATTAATAGATTTATAGGATGAAACGGTGGCCGTCTACAACAGCTGCTATAGAACGACCGGAAAGGAAATCAGAGAGAAGGTCACAGAGAGAAGGATAGATTCCGAAAGAGGGAAGTTTGGAAATCAAAGCTTTTGTGCCAGACTCTATCGAAAGCTTTCGATATGTCCAGCGCGACAGCAAAAGATTCACCGAAATGCCGAAGAGCGGAGGACCAAGAGTCAGAGAGAAGGGAAAGAAGATCACCAGTAGAGCGTTTCTTTACGAAAGCCATACTGGCGATCTGAGATAAGATTAGAAGAATTGAGATGTTTCCAAATCTTCCTGTTAAGGATAGATTCGAAAACTTTAGAAAGAACGGAGGTTAAAGAAATAGGACGATAGTTAGAGGGCTGAGAGGGGTCCCCCTTCTTCGGCACAGGCTGAATGAGCGCACGTTTCCAGCAAGAAGGGAAGGTTGAAGTAGAAAGACATAGACGAAATAGTTTACCAAGGCATGGTGCAAGCTCGGAAGCACAAGTTTTGAGAACCACAGGAGGGATACCATCAGGACCGTACGCCTTCTTAGTGTTAAGCTCAGAGAGAGCAGAAGTGACGTCTTTAGAAGAAATTACAATTTTAGGCATAAATGAGTTAGAGGGGGTTGAAGGAGTAGGAACAGCTCCGGAATCGTCTAAGGTTGAATTTAAGGCAAAAGTTTGAGCAAAGAGTTCAGCTTTAGAGGAAGGCAAAACGGCAGTTGTACCGTCAGAAGATACTAGAGGAGGGAAAGAGGAAGAAGCAAAGTTAGAGTTGACATTTTTTGCAAAATGCCAGAAAGGGCGAGAGGAAGAGGAGCCAGAAAGATTATTGCATTTGCGACGGAGAAAAGAGTTTTTAGTATCTCGAAGAATAGATTTTGCACGATTCCGGGATGAAATATAAGATGCATGATATTCTGGAGTTTGAAGACGACGGTAGTCCCTGAAGGCAGCATCCCTGCGGCGGATAGCACGAGAACAAGCAGAGTTAAACCAAGGTTTATTAGGTTTAGTGGAAGGGAAAGAATATGGAATGTACGCCTCCATGCCAGAGAGAATCACCTCAGTTATGCGCTCAGCGCACTCCGAGGGACCCCTCCCACGGAAACAGTAATCATTCCAAGGAAAATCAGAAAAGTACGACCGCAAGTCAGACCAGTTAGTGGAACCGAAATGCCAGAAACGTCTCCTCGCCGATGGCGGGGGCCGTTCTTGCGGAAGACTTGAAGAGACAGGACAAGATACGGAGATAAGAAGGTGATCGGATGAACCCAGAGGAGGAAAGAGTTTAACAGTATAAGGAGAAGGATTAGAAGTTAGAAAAAGGTCTAGAATGTTGGGTTCATCACCAAGACGGTCAGGGATACGGGTAGGGAGTTGCACCAACTGCTCAAGGTTGTTCTGGATAGAAAATTGGAAGGCGAGTTCACCAGCTAGATCTTGGGAACTAGATGAAAGCCATTGGCGGTGGTGAACATTGAAATCACCTAATATGATGATTTCGGAGAAGGGAGAAGAAGAAAGAATGTGTTCTATTTTGGAGTTAAGATAGTCGAAGAAATTTGGATAGTCTGTAGAGTTAGGAGATAAGTAGACAGAACAGATAAATTTAGTTGTAGAGTTGCAAGAAAGTTTAAGCCATAAGGTAGAGAATTCAGAAGACTCCAAATTAGAAACACGAGAACAGATAACATCGTTGCGCACATAAGCGCAACATCCGCCTTTGGATGAAAATTGAGGATAGAGACAGTAGGAGGAAACAGAGTAGGGCTTGCTGTCAGAGCACTCAGACACCTGAGTTTCGGT
>SEYY01024446.1:42500-55691 GCA_009176605.1 Armadillidium nasatum | reverse complement strand
ATGGGGACAGTCCAATTTCAATTTTTTTTTAAATTTTCATATGATTCCTGAAATTTTCAGTGTATATAGCTTTTTTCTCAGTGAAAAAAGTAATTTCTAGTGTTTTTCTGAGTCTATAATGGTTAAAAAGTTTTTTAGGAAATTTGACATTTTTTCAAATGAATGGTGCAGTCAAACCACTTTGGAATTATCTGAAATTTGGACTGTACATTCAGAATTCTATAGGCAACAAAAGATTCTAACAGACTTTTGCTCCCAGAGATATAAATAAAATGTTGTAATCCCAAAACTGACCAACTATCGAAAAAAAATTTTTTTTTTTAAATCCACCTTTTTGGACAAAAAAAACTACAACTATAACATTTCTTATTTTTGGTGGGTGTAAAGAGGAGAGAGGGGCTACAAATTCCTTTATATACTTTATTTGATGCAAATCATTGGTTATGAGATATATCCTCTCAAAAAAAGTCAATTATTGACCAAATTTAAAAAATTCCTGAAGTTTGAGAGGCTATATCTTGCTTCAGACAAATAGCATTTAATAATGCACTAAATAAAAGTTGTAACCTTGCCCATCTCTCTAAACAATATCCAAAAATAAAAAAAATTAATAGGTAACTTTTTTTTTTTTTAAATAACCATTTTCTCTGGAAGGGTATGGTTTTTGAATTTTTTTTTTTTCAAGTTATAACTTTTTCTAGACATGATTTTAAAAATCTGTTCCCATTACTGCAAAAAATTTGGGCTAAGATTATTCAGTTAAATTTTCAGCTCATGTGGACCAGTGGTTTGACCCTGCTATTCATTTTTTTCAACTTTAGGTCCAAATAACTTTCAAACCGTTATAGAGAGAAAAAAGCTTGCAATCAACTTAGAACTTTGGGAAAAAATGCATATACCCCGAAAATTTCAGCTCAATCAGTCAAATAATAAAAAAAAAAATTTCAAACAAAATATAAGAAAATTAAGAATTTTTTTCTTTTTTTTTTTTTTTTTTTTTTTTTTTTTTTTTTTTTTTTGTTTCATCTTTGTGTTTTGATTTTGATACCCATAAAGATTTGGTTGAAAAATTTTTTTACTTAACCTGGAGATCCTCTTCTAATTTCCTGACTGAAGATGTTACATTTAGCTATTTTAAGACTATCCTGAAACATTGTAAGGTACTCCCTGGTACTGCTGAAGCTGATCTTTTAGCCATATTGACTGAATGTAAAAACAAAATAATAATTTTGATTTACTTTAGGGTCTTACCTAAGTAAACCTGTTGAATCACTATTGTGAATCAGAAAAAAAATTCAAAAATATTTGTACTTTTTTTAAACTTTTATTTATTATACAAAATCTAATTTTCTGGAAATTTTTTTTTTTTTTTTGGAGAAAATGAATATAATCATTAATTTAAGTGAATGTTGGCTATTCTACTCCTTCCTTATAATTAAATAAACCTCAAATAAATTTGTCTAATTTTTTTTAACCTAAAATTTTAGTGCTTTTGACCTCTTTACAAATTTTAGGCAACTCCGGCCCAGCAAAATTGCAGCCCTGGTCAGTCATATATATATATATATATATATATATATATATATATATATATATATATATATATATATATATATATATATATATATATATATATTAAAATTAGGAATTAATGTGAATTTAAATGAATATCTGGCAATTTACCCAGATAGTAAACACTGGATATCCAGCCAGGGTCTGGTATACAGTTTTTGAAAATTGACATATCTGGCCCATCCCTAGCCATAAGGTAATAAAATATGCTATGAGCAAACCTTGGTGTGTGAGAAGTGAGGTATAATCATGAGAAGTCATACCACTTCCCATATATCCAATGTCAGCATGTAAAAAATTGAATCCTTTGAACATCGGGTCATTTCCAAAGGACTTTGGTGGCAACAATCTATAACATGGAAAAGCGTGTGTAGGCATGCCTTGATGCTAATGCCGATCACTTCCAGTACTTGTTTCGATATCAGCACAATTCTCACATGCCAATGTTTGCTCATGGCAAATTTAATTAACTTCTGACTAGTACTTTGAAATTGATAAGCACATATTTGGGGCTAAGTGAAAGTAGGACACTTTAGAACATTGATTTTAAAAATTTTAATATATGAGAATGTGGACAGACATATTAAATTCTAGTACTTTAAATTTAGAGTTCTTAAATTGTGATGCAGAAGCAATCATTTCTCCAATTTCTGAGGTTATTCAATTTTGTCTTGTAGAGTATATTTGTTCCTCACTCCTAAACAGCCTTTCACTAAATAGAAAGGGTGGAACAGAGATATTTATAAGCCAGTATAAATAAAATAATCAGCAGTAAATTGACAATGATGATGAATAATTGTCCCACCACCAATATATATAATATATATATATATAATTATATATAATATATATATATATATATAAATATATATATATATATATATATATATATATATAATAATAATTTTTCTTTAATTTGATAAAATGTTATTTGTATCTATTTTTTTTAAATTTATTTTTACTTATTTCCAGTTATTTGTTCTGCCCTTCTATAATAGTATATACATTATTTATAAAGTACTTATTGATTGGTATTTTGATTTTTAAACCATGGAAGACAATTGCTACCACATCAATGATGATTACTTAGATGATGATGATGATGGCATAATGTATAGTACTAAAAATTACTGGTAAGTCATTGTTAATTCTTTTATCAATAAAAAAAAAAATAGACCATTGATGGCAAAACCCTGCTTCCATACCAACTGCAATCTATCACTGATTTTTAGATTACACTCTGTTTAACTTTGTATTTTAAAAAGTTTAAACAAATTAGAAGTGTATGGATGGGTTTTGGACTTACTTTATATTTCTAAGTTAACATACAGGAACACTAGTATGCTTGCAAAGTACACTAAATTTTGCTTAAGTGTGGTGTAAATATTTCAAATATACAAAATATAAAAAAGGTGTGGTTAAGAATAAAAGTAGTCCTGTGATCCATAGGGGATATGAGAATGCATTTGTCACAAGTCACAACTCACTAAAGTATATATATATATATATATATATATATATATATATATATATATATATATATATATATATATATATATATATATATATATATATATATATATATATATATATATATATAAGACAAACCTTTTCTGAAATTTAAGTTACCTGAATTTTATATGAAATTATTTATATAAGTAATGATGCATATAATAATTCTTTTGATTATATTATTTGTTTGGTAAAATTTTTAGTATTGTAAATTTAACTATATTCAGTTTACTGCTATATATGTGTTTTTTCTGTCCATATGCTTAAAAAAATATCATTGAAAACGTAAACTCTATTTGGTGGATACTTTTAAAAATATAAATGAAAAATAGGATTATAAACCTTTAGAGGGAGTTTGTAAGTTTATTTGTAGAAGCTCATTACTGTCCTGCAAGCACGTAATCAACTTAGTTGATCTAATATTTTGCCTTGTATAGAATAAACTGAGAAGCAGCCAAGGAACCTAAAAGACATATACAAAGAATTATGAAATTTATTTTTAATTTGATTATATTATATCCTGAAGGACACAAAATTTACACCTATCCAGATCTTCCTTTTAATCCGGCCAGCCAGAAACACCAAACCTGAAAACAAGATAAGCACCACATGATTGTTATATCTTGCAAGTTATTCAAAAAGAGATAATTTTGGTTAAATTGCTTATTAAGATGAATTTGTCAATTAAAAGACTGATTAATTATTTATTATTACCAAATTATATCAGAAATTCACATTTTTTAAAATGTAGATAATTAAGCCATCAAACTTCAAAAAGTTGTTTATTAACACGAGTAAGTGTTGGAGTACATTGAAAAATATTTTTATACAAGAATGTTACTTGAGCAAGTCTACTGTGGAGCATTGAGAATGAACCTATATTTAAAGGTCTCAAGATATAAACTTTGGTATAAAGGCAACAGAGTTAATTTGGGATCATGATAGAATTTAAAAAAGAATTTTCTCAGTTAATAAAAATTCATTTGAAGTGATGTTTATTACTAATTGACTATTGTTTAAAAGGTCTAATATGTTATATTACTTGAGAAATTGGTCACATTTTAGAGATGTTTCTCTTTTAGGTTGTGTCATCAGATTGGCTAAATTTGAGTTATCCATCTGCATAGCTCTATTTTCACCAACATCTACATCCTTCATTATAGGAATTGAGCTTTATGAATAATAGGGAGCTCAAGCAGACAAATAGAAATGTAGTGAAAAGCTTTTATACTTACCCCCTTTAACTCTTACTTATCTGATTTTACTGTAAAGGTCAATAACCATTTCTAAAGCTTCATCCAGGAGCCAAAAGGTCTTGGTTTTACTGGAATTTAAATGGTTATCTTTAGACAACTTGCTCTATTCATTTCAAGTTAGTTATTGATTCAATACATCGTTACCCTTTTCTAAGGTTCTAGCATATCACAGTACAGATAATAACCCACAGTATATAAGTTACAGAACCACTGAAAAGCCAGAATAAAATTATTTACAAATATTTTGAAATATTTAGTCTAATTCCAGATTTATGACTTAGATATGTAGGGAAGTGATTATTACTGTGAACATCATCTCTCTAATCACATTTTGACCTGTGAAATCTATTCAAACATCCCTGAAAAGATATATTAAGTTTAAGTGGTGTTTAGAAATTAAAGTATTTAGGACATTTAAAGGTGAAATTATTTTTTATTTATTTTTTTTTTTTTTTACATTGGATAAAAGTACTAATTTTAGATTTTACCTCTGTTCTGACTTCAGGTATTTAAAAGTTCATGATTTCTTTTATTTTAGTATCATTCCCAGTTGTTGGATCTTCCCATGACAATTCTGGATACACATTTAATTAAATAATGAAATTTAGGTAAATGAATTGGATTTTGAATATCATAAATAAAAGACAAAAACTTGGAATTCCATCCATTAGTTCTTAAAATATCAGTAAATAGATTTACTATAGTGTAATTTAGTTCTTGCATTTGGTAATCCATTATAGTAATGCTTTAGTTTTAGGATTTTGATTGCTTTTGTAACTAAGTTGCTTAAACAAAAGGCTCTTAATTTTAATATCTTTTATTACCTTTTCAAAACTTGAAAATTTATAAACTTTAGGAGTATAATCATTGCCAGTATTGGTGCCAGCATTTTACTGTGGTTAAATTTTGCAGAATTACTTTTAATAAAGAATATTGAATTGAATTATTTAAATTATTAGTTATGAATTCAGACCTGTTTAAACAAACCTTTAAATTATCAATATTTTTTTTTAGTGATGCTTCTGCTGATGATGTCAGGAGAATTTTCAGGGCATTTACAAATGAAATATAGATTGTACTTTCAATTGTTTTCTTCAAGTCATCAACTAAGCAAAATATTTAATTTTATTATTAATATATTTAGATTTGACTTCGTCTCTCTGATCAACATCCAAAATAGTAAAACTTGAGAATTGACACATATTTATAAGTTTGATATAGATGTCTTTCAGGCATCTAAAATGGTTTCTAAGCATTTCAGTGTTCATATCACATTCCAAGATAGGAATGCTATAAGTTCTTTGACACGGCCTTTCTTGACTTTTGAGAGAAGTATGTTACTTTTATTATCAGCATTACAAGCATGTGCTGCAAATCCAAATGCTACTTTACTCCTGTCACAAAGCTTGCATAGGATGTATTCTCATTTACTATTTGTCCAGGATACTCCACCTTACTGCATTTTCAATCAAATCACACTTGAGTTTCTTTCATTCCTGAATCACATTTAGAGGGAGTTTCTCATCCCAGTTCAAATGGTAATTTTGGTTTTATGTTTAAGTTGGTTAGTATATAGACTAAATATTTTTTGAATTTTTATCAAATTTATTTGAAAATTAATTTAGGTACCTTTTAAAAAGTTTTCTTAACTTGTTTGTGCATAATAAATAAAGGAACAGTGAGAAGAAAGACATGTGTACATTGTTTTAACTAAGTAACTATGATAGTGTGAATTGGTTGTAACAGGTACTATGATACAAGGACTTTTTAGGTATTATCATTATTACCAGTAAAAAAGAAGATTGCCTACGTAAAAATTGGAACTTAAAAATCTTACTACACTTATAATTAGAAAATGTAAATGCCTGATGTTCCATCACAAAATATCAAACAAAGGTTGATACTGTATTCTGAAATACAATAGTTTTGTAATGATGCACAACCAATTTACCGCCATTTGCTATTACAGGCAGAATTTATTTAAAGATCAAATTCATTCCTTAGTCCTTGCATTAAGAAAATTTGCTTAATGTCACTTAATACTACATAATTATTTATTTTAAAGATGAATAATTTCAAAAGGGGTGCCATTATATCTATGCTTGTATAAGTGTAGGGTAATTACATGTCTTCAATGAATAATTAAGAATAGGTCTTATCATATTAGTCACTTGGATTTCTTGTTACAAAATAGGATGCTGGGGAACATAGATGTAATCATTAATTTTAATGGGTTCTGTGGCTGACATCTTGGTTCATCTTATCTTATTATTATATGATTCTCATGTAAAAAAAATATCACCATAATGCAGAGAAATTCCTCTGTGTTTTCCCTGCAAACTTTCTTTAAAGCAATTTGAATTTCTTTTAGAATTTTTAATGATAAAACTTAAATTAATAATTTTAGGCATATTTGAAAATATTTTTTGAGAGATTTTGCATACAAGTCATTTTTATCATGTACTGGCATTTAAGGAAAAGTTTTCACTGCATAATTTATTGACGGTTTCTTTCAGCTCAGACAGTGATGAAGATGACCTCTCAGTATTTTTGTCTAAAAAAAACAAAAAGAAAAACAAATTTACAGGTAAGTTTGTAGTGATTCATGGAAGAATAATCTTTTATATTTTACCTGTGCATTTAAAATTTCAGTCATGGTCTTTTAAAAAAGTACTAAGAGTCTGTATGGGAATGATGATTTTGATTTTGACTTCCACCAAACGCTGTGTATTTTGAATGCTCTTATTGTTTTTATCTAATTATAAATATATATATATATATATATATATATATATATATATATATATATATATATATATATATATATATATATATATATATATATATATATATATATATATATATAAACCTACACACACACACAGGTGGGCATCGTTACTCAAAAAAGTGATTCCATTACCATTACTACGTTACTAGGAAAAAGTAATGCCATTATGATTATTCCGTTTCTTTGAAAGTAAAAGGAAAAGTAACGAAAGTTCAGTTACTCTGTTACTTTTAGCTTTTGATCACAACACTAATTACAGTATTGTAGGTAATTTATAGATTTTTTGTGTATTAAATTTTCAAAATTTTTATTAGAAAATATACTAATTAATTTTTAATAATTATTGCATCAAAAATTAATAATTATACATAAATTGCAAACACATATATATTTGTATATTCGTTTTTGACATTTCTTTATGAGGTTACAATTTCAGTGTCTTTTGCATGCTGTTGGTTACTCCTTAATTTAAAGAAATATATACTTTAATTAGGATAAGAATAAACAGCAAAATTGCTTGAAAAATACCTAAAGCAAGTATAGAATCTATGTAAGATTAAATTATTGGCTTTAAAGTTTTCATTTCATAAGATTAGATATATATATATATATATATATATATATATATATATATATATATATATATATATATATATATATATAATATATAATATATATATATATATATATATATATATATATATATATATATATAAGATTTTTTTAGCTTGACTGGGTAGTCAATTTGTCATAAAAAAAGTTGATTAAAATGTAATGGAAGTTATTTGATATGCAACATAAAAGAAAAAGTAACGAGTCCCATTACTCCGTTACTCAAAACTATTTCCATTAGTAACGGAGTAATGGATTGATGCCCATATATATATATATATATATATATATATATATATATATATATATATATATATATATATATATATAATATATATATATATATATATATATATATATATATATATATATATATATATATATATATACACCAGTTTTGCCAATACATTATTAGAGTCGTGGGTTTAATTCTCTAGTCTATCACCAGAATTGTCACACAACATTGTCATTTGTAGGAGACTTACTGTAAATTAATGGTTTGTGTTAAGGTGTATGTACACCAATTTCAATACTATCATCCCTAGAAACACACTATCTCAGTAAAACATTTATAAGCATATATAAACTATTTTTAATGAAAATTTGCAAAATGATTGATACTATACTCAGTAAATTACATCATGGGTAAAAATAAAAAATCTTATAATGTAAAATTAATTCTCTCTTAATACTCATAATACTCCTTCTGAAAAGGCTAATCTCTTCGGCCTCCTTTTTTCATCTAATTCCACCCTGCTCGATTATGACATCCCTTCTCCTACTCCTTCTCCTCTCAGGTGTCCCATGTCTCTACCTGTAATTACTCATGATCAGGTGCATGGGATCCTGAAATCTATGAACGTCAGGAAGGCCAGTGGCCCGGATGGCATTCCCCCTCGTGTTCTGAGGGAGTGTGCTTCCGAGTTAGCGCCTGTCCTCGTTCAGCTCTACTCTCTATGCCTTAATACTAATACTTTTCCTCAATGCTGGAAGCGTGCATTTGTTCAACCGATCCCGAAAAAAGGTAGTCGCTCTGACCCTTCTAACTATCGACCTATAGCTCTCACTTGTGTTCTATCTAAAATTTTTGAAACTCTTCTCAACTCTCATTTCCTGGATCATTTGGAGTCTCATTCTCTTCTTTCTGATCACCAGTATGGCTTTCGACGCTCGAGGTCAACTGGTGACATACTTTCCTATCTTACTGATCTATGGTCTTCTGCCCTTAGGGACTTCGGGGAGTCTTGTGTGGTGGCGCTAGACATATCCAAGGCTTTTGACCGAGTGTGGCATGCGTCACTGCTCTCCAAGCTCCCCTCCTTTGGGTTTCCTCCTTCTCTTTGCTTACTATTGTCTAGTTTTCCCTCAGATCGTTCCATCTCGGCAGTTGTAGATGGTGCGACCTCTTCCTCCTTTTCTGTCAACTGTGGTGTTCCTCAGGGTTCTGTTTTATCTCCAACCTTATTCTTACTTTTCATTAACGATTTTCTCCACTGCACTTCTAACTCTGTTCACTCTTATGCTGATGATTCAACTCTGCATTCTTCTACTCATTTCAAATCTGCTCCCTCTTTTGTTTCTAGAGTTGCTTCTCGTCTTCAACTTTCCAATTCTATTCTTGCCGATCTGGATGGGATTTCCCGGTGGGGTCATAGAAACCTTGTGAAATTCAACTCTTTAAAAACTCAACTTCTTCACATCTCCCTCTCAAAAACACCTCCTAACTTTCCTATCCTCTTCGATGGCTCTCCCGTCTCACCTGTAAATAACATTAACATTCTTGGTCTAAACATAAACAACAAACTATCTTGGAAACCACATATCACAATGGTTGCTAAAGCGGCCTCTAAGAAGCTGGGAGTTCTGTTCAGATTGCGAGAATTTTTCTCTTCTGAACAGTTACTCCAAATATATAAGGGTCTTATTCGCCCTTGTATGGAGTACTGTTCTCACATTTGGGGGGGCTCCGGCTCCTCCTCTCTTCTGGATAGGGTTGAGTCAAAAGCTAAAAGATTAATTAACTGTCCCCTACTTTCAAACTCTCTAGACCCTCTGTCTCTGCGACGTGACGTTGGCGCGCTATCTCTTTTCTACAGGTACTACAATGGCAGGTGCTCGAGGGAATTGGCCTCTCGCATTCCTCCACCATTGCGTCGTCCTCGTTGCACAAGGGGTGCCCTGCTTTCGCACCAATTTTGTGTGGACGTAGGAAATCCCAGGCTAGCCCGTTGTGGTACCTCTTTCTTTCCAGCCACCTCTATTCTGTGGAACTCTCTACCTTCATCTATTTTTCCTTCTGTATTTAACCTTCCACTCTTCAAGGCTTCCGTCTGCGCCCACCTGAGGGCTGTGCGTTAGGTGTGTGTGTGTGTGTGTGTTTAAGCGAGCTCTCTCTATGTGTGTGTGCCCCCTCCTTGAAAAGGGCTCTGCCCGTGAGCGGTGGCGTTCTGTAAAAAAAAAAAAAAAAAAATTACCGTAAACTTGTTTGCATAAATCAGTAAATTTTAATATCAAATCCATGTAAATATTAAAAATCTGTAAGATTTGTTAAACAGATCTATCAGTAGCAGAAAAAAAAACAAAAACGTCAATTATTATATGTCAGTAATTGCTTAGTTATATAGGAAATTGAACCTAAATATTTTTTAAACTAATAATTGGGTTTTACTGTATGAAACTAGAACATTCAGATTTGTAAGAAGAAAATTTTTTAAAAATTTCTTTTAAGAAATTATAGGGTTGATTTTGAAAATTATCTGGTGGAAGTCAGATCATGTGACAATGCTAATTATAATCTTAAACACAAAAATCTATGAACTTTTGAAGAAAAAAAAAATATAAAATATAAAATAAAATAATAGCTTAAAATTCTCTTGTTTTAAAATAGCGTGTCAAAACTTAATTTTGGAATCAGATTTCTTTAGTGAAGTTTTATCCTAAACGAACCTTTGCTTACCTAAATCCCAAACTGGGAAATATTCTCTACTTATCTCATCTCTGAAATCATCATTTCGTTCACCACTACCAATGCCTTTTGTATAGGTTTGAAGATGCAGTTAGTGAACTCACCAAATAACCGATTATCCATAGGAGCACATTCCACAATCTTTTCCTCTTTCTAAAAAATAGTCAATCTCTTCTCTACTGGCAATGGTATTCCTAGTTAAATTGTTAACTCTCCTGTCAATAATAATTTTGAGCAGTTACTGCAACTCTTCCCATCTCACCTACTCCTGATTGTTTTGTCTTCTGTTTGCTTTTGGAATAATTGCAACTTTGGTGTGAACTGTCAGGTGTCCACACAGAATATGCATAATGCATAACCGATCATATTCTCTATGGCATGGATATGTATATTAATTTTCTTTCTCTTTCTTTATCCAAAATTCTTAAACCTTGCCGTAGCTCTGACAACCATTATGTTAACCAGCAAAGAAATGATGCCTCTAGGAGTTACCTACCTTCACAAGCTCCTGTAATTTTTTAAAATTATTTCTCTATTGTACAAAAAGTTTTTTCCCAAAGAAAATTAAAGTTTTTAGCTCCTATTTTGCTATTTCTAGTCATTTGTAAAATTTATTGTATCTATCTATGCTAAGCTAAAATTCTTCACTCAGAGTTTTAACTTGCTTCTCTAATTATAACTGGTGATATTTTACTTTCCTTGACATATCCTCCAACTAGTGTCTAAAATTGTAGTTTTGTAATTTTTTTTGTTGTTGTGATTTTTGCACTCTCTGAACTAAATACTAAGAAGACAAATAGTTTAATGGTATTTTTTTTGAATTTTCAAAACTTATGCTTCCAATTGCAGTAAACTACAGTAGCCTATTTTTCCTTTGCCTGTCAATTTCTACCTCTTTCTTGTTGAAAATATGTTATTATTCAGCGACTCTCAACCCTCTAACCATCGCCTTCTTGATGTAATCTGTTCTTTACAAAGTTTTTGAATCGATCTTCAAGTGGAAGATTTTGAAATATCCTAATTTTCTAAATCATGTTGTTTATTACCATTATCGTTTTCCGTAAGGAATTCCCTTTCATTCACTTTATATCATTGATGTACAACTATGGGAAACTTTCGATTGAGTCTGAAATAGTTTTAATTCCCAAACTTCCTTTTTCAGTAATATATCCTTATTCCTGTAACTTCTTTCTTTTCTGGTTGTTGTGTAGCAGCTTCAATTAGGTGGTCAACATTCTTCTTTTGAAATTATATCACCAAATAACAAATGCTGAGATTTTAACTTTAAACCTAAGAATGCTCCATTAATCTATTTTTAATTGATCCCCCTCTTTGGCTTGTTAATTGGCAGTTAGTTTACACATGGAATGAATTTTTACAATACTTTGAATACTTTAAAGCATTTATAAAAAAAATAATAATAGTAACATAGTTTTGTGAACAAAAAAGTACATTGGAACTTTGTGTTTAAATCATAAGAGGTTTAGGCTAGTCTCAATTGTAAACGAAAATCTGCTCAGAAAAATAAAACCATAGAATGTTTATTGAAGATATCGAATTTTAACCCCCTTAAATTATAATGAAAAAATTTACACACGCTCATGATAACATTTTTCTTGCACGATAATTTAAATTATCTATTCTAAATACCTTTTCCGTTTTGACATAAGAATCTGGTGGATTTAAATATTTCAAAGCTACCCTACTTCAGAGAGGAAAATTTTTTTATTTTGAATTTTTTTTCCACCACAAATGATTTAGCATTTCTAGGTAGTAAATTGTGAATTTAAATAATTCTTTTACTCTCATGTAAGTGAAAGTAATGCTTGTTCTTAGTGTTTTGCAATATTTTTTATTTTTTATAATTATAATCTTCAAAGTTTGCATTATGTAACAGTTAAAGACTATTAAACAACATAAACATATACAGTATGTAAAAGTAGCAACCAACAAATTTTCGTATTAGGGCATCCCTACTTGAAGTAATTGATCACAGACCTGTTTTGTATGTCTGATTTGAGGCAAAAATTTACATGGTGCTTTACATTACCTCTAAACTTAAATTCTTATCATCTATCGACTCGATGCAATCTTTCACACAACTATACCATATTTAAAAATATATAACTAAAACCTACCTCTGTCCTTTTCATTCTTAAAGTTTCCTTTTCTCATTTTTCTTCAAAAAATTAAACATATTTTTACACATGCTTCTAAGAAGTGAAAGTTCTAAAGTTTATTCAGAATTTCATACTACCCACCTGTTTTTCTGAATAAGGGTATTATCAGTTTTAGTGTAGATTGCGTGTCACAATTCAAATAGTTCCACACATATCTCTTGTAAAAGTTAAGTGTGTGATTTGTTTTATTATTTCTTTCATATCATAGAATCGTCAGTTTTTTCTTTAACCTCCCAATGGTTGTTTCATTCAGCTTATACTATCGCTATTACCAGACACTACCTCTGAATTGTTATACCAATTCTG
>SEYY01024446.1:0-40000 GCA_009176605.1 Armadillidium nasatum | reverse complement strand
GCTCACCATTTTGCTTTAAAGACGCAACAAAAATATTGTTTTTGGAAGAGCTATTTTTTTCTTAATTAATTAATTAATTAATTAATAAGGATTGGACCCATTCTCAAGACTTTTTTTTTATTATTTGAGATATTGAGCTGAAATTTACAATGTATATGCATTTTTTAAATTAATTAACATTCGATTTCTGACGTTTTTCTGAGTTTCTAACGGTTTAGCAGTTATAGGGGGTCAAAATTCAAAAAGAGATTAAATAGAAGTGGTAAAATAGTGGTCAGAATGATCCAAAAACTCCCCTGTACATTCTTAGCCCCAATTTCTACAATATTAACCGAGAACATTTGGGAATATTACGGATAGTGTTTGATTATAGAAGTTCAAATTTTTTTTTGAAAAAAAAATTGAAAAAATATATACCCTTCCGTAGAAAAAAGTTTCTTTAAAAAAATCCCTGTATTGAATGTTTTTGAAAATTGGATATTGTTTAGAGGAGGGATGGATCTAAAATGTTTATTTAAGACACTTTTAAAAACTAAATGTTTAATTCGAGATACAGCCTCTCAAAATTTGGAAAATTTAAAATTTCGTCGAAAATTCGGCCATTTTCGATAAGCTGTATCTCGAATCAGACAAATAGATTTTAAAAGTGTTTTAAATAAAAGTTTTAGATCTATCCCTTCTCTAATAAAGCTCAAAAATAAAAATGACTTCCAATCAAGATTTTTTTTTTTAATTTTTTTGTCCGAAGGTGTGAATTTTTTAAAATTGGAAAAAAAGAATTTCGACACCTGGTCAAGTAAGGGCATATAACCTGTTTTCTGTTATGCACACATCAAAACTCTGTAAAAAGTTTTTATAGCCAATAGATTTTGGAATATACATACCAAATTTTAGACCAAAAAAATTTTTTATGCGTCCTCACGGTAGATTTAAACTTACCTTAAATTTAAAAAATTTCTACTAAACTTTAAGTCGCTCGTAAAAACGTTAGGAATGGAGTTTTTTCGTCGGGAAAATAGCTATATATACTGAAATTTTCAGGAGAATCGGATGAAATTTTTTTTTTTTCAAGAATGGATCCTTCCCTTCTTATTAACTTTTAAAATATCCATATGATGGTCATGAAATAAAAGAAAAATTCTACTTTCTAATTCATTTAGAAAATACCATTTTAGACGAATACGTAGAAGCTATAAAGAATTTTTTTTATATGACAAATTAAAGTTTAGATTTATAAATATTTTTATATTTCTGTAAATTCATTTTAATACAGATTTTTAACAAAACCATCGAAAAGCGAATAAAGAATTTTACAGATTTGTAAAATGTATTAATTGAATAGGGATTTCATTTATACCAAGGAGTTTCTTGAGAACGATTTTTTTTAAGCATTAGTCCTATTTTTAAAATGGAATTGGAAACCATTTGAAAAAAAGTTATATTATTTCTTCCTTCAAGATTAGATAAGTATTTAAAAATATTAGTGAAAAACTGCTTCTAAAAAATTAACGTTCAATATTTTTTTTATCTATTTTGTGTATAAATATATTAAAAAATAAAGTTTGTTAGGTGACTTAGTTGCCTATAGAGTTGAAACTATTTTTATGATAAATTTCTTATTTCTGTCAATTGTTAATATCTCTATTATTGTTCATAATTAATGAATATATATATTAATAACATGTATACAAACTGTCTTAATCTTTGTTATATTGATACCCTCTTTGTATACATAAGGTAATAAACATCAAAAACAAATTTCACCTACTTTGTAAAAAAAAAATTTGATGTTTATTACCTTTTCACCTCTCTATTTATATTTTTATTGTAAAGTAGGAATTTAATATTACAGATTTTTGTTAAGGGAAAGTAATTTTGCTTTTTTTTCTGTTTGATTAATAAGACGACGATTCTCCGCCGACATCAAATAAAAGGAAAGATAAACACAAGGTCATTCCCAACGATGATCTGTTTTATGACCCTTTAATGGATGAAGAAGACCAGGCTTGGGTTGACAATAATAGAAGAAAGTATCAATTGAGGAGTAAAAAGTAGAGATACTGTTCCTTTAGTTCTATTCTAATAATTATTAAGCTAAATCATTAACTTTTATCTGCTATCAACACAGTCCTATTTGGAAGTAGTAATTATAATTTTTCTGCTTGGTATTAATGTACATTTGACTATTGATATTTGGATCTATGATAATATACATTATTTATAAAATTCCTAGCCATTATTCTTTGTATATTTTTTAAATTATTTATATTTTCTAAAGGTTAACTAAAGATGGAAAGATCAAGCCTCAAGCATTACCACACAGTGATGCTGTGTTAAATTGTCCAGCATGTTTTTCAACTCTTTGCCATGATTGTCAAAGGTTGGTAGTGTTAATTTAGGAGAATTTACCGAGTCCAATTAGAATGTGAAATTTTCGTCATTTTTTATATTTAATAGTGAAATCCTTAGATGTGTAATGTCTTTCTTTCATTTTAGGCATGAAATATATAAAAATCAGTATCGAGCCATGTTTGTGTTTAATTGTGTTGTTGACAAAAGTGAGCGACTTCATTTTGCTATTAAGGAAGATAAAAAAAAGAAATTCAAGAAAGGGAAGAAAAGGAAACTAAAATCAATTGAAGAGGAATCTTCTAAATTGGAAGATTGTGAAGAAAAATCTTCCACTCAAGATACTAATCGAAATCCAGATTGTGAAAAAACATCTTCCACTCAAGATACTAATCAAAATCCCGAGTGCAAAGATGAAAAGGATGAAATATTTTATCCAGTAATGTGTGCTTTATGCAATACGAAAATTGCAGTTCAAGATGAGGATGAAGTATATCACTTTTTCAATGTTCTTACAAGTTACTAAATTGGTTAGTTATTTAAATATCTGCTTAAGAAACTTATGGATTTTCTTATCATCCTTCTAAAATTTTAGTGGGTAAAGATTTTCCCTTATCTTTAAATTTCTTAATTAAAAGTTATTATAATTTTTCTGTCATATGTATTGGGAAATTTTTTTGTTAGCCTGTTTTTCGTATGGGATTTTAAGAAACTCTTGTAAGAACTAATTTATTCTTTGTTTACTTGTTTACTTAGCGTACTGTGATTATGGTAATATATATATATATATATATATATATATATATATATATATATATATATATATATATATATATATATATATATATATATATATATATATATATATATATATATATATATATATATATATATATTCCTCTATCATTTTTTAAAATAGAATTATTATAATATAGTTTTATTTTTACTTTAGAACGAAAATAGATAAAGCTAAAACAAAAAAGTAACAAAAAGTGTCTAAGCATGAATTTCTTTCTTATAAAAAGGGATTTTTATAAGAAAAGACTGACGTATTTATTTATCTTTGTGTATTGCTTGTGACATAATAAAATTTACATAGACTTACTGCTAGGTAAAAAAATTATCTCAATTAGTTATTTATTATATTGTTTAATTTAGTATAATTAGCTGGTCAGCACAGTTTTTGTTACAAGGAAGGATTTTCATTATTTTCAGTGTCGATTTCATATTTCGCGAGTTAAAATTTCACTGATTCTGATGTTCACTTTTTTTTTTTTAAATCTTTTGTTGTGACAGCTATTTTAAATTAGTATTTTTATATTTTCTATACATTTTACAATATTAGTTTTAAATATAGAAGAGCACTCACCAACTCTTTCAATAATTTTGTATAACATATACTACGAACCATTGCAGATTTATTTCATACAAACTTGATCTAAAATTACTCAGTAGAAGGTAGTAGTTGCAGAGTCGACACAACATTCAATGATGGGGCATTATGGGAATCTTGAAGGTGATTTTAAAATTCAGCATACTTTAGATAAACTTGGTTGGACCCATAAGTGGTAATTGAATTTCAATAGCAAAAAGTGTAACACACTTCGCATTGGTAGCGCAAATATAGAATTTAATTACAGAATGACAGGAAATAGGTAGAATGTGATAGTAAAAGGATTTAGAGTTTTGATTCCTTACTACCCAAAAAAGGATATTGATATACTCAAGTTCTAATATAAAGTAAAACTGAAAGGATTAACTGTTTAGAAAATAAAGGTTATAAAAGGAGATTGCAAGAACCTCACATAGTTTTTGTGGAAAGAAGATACAGGATGTGATTAGAGGTGTATGAAATTTTATCTATCGTACGTTGTTGAGGAGAGCAAGGTTTTCATATTTAACCGTTATGGACAATTAGAGGTCATAATAAGTACATAAAAAAAGCATTTAACATTTAATCTGTATTTTGGAAAATACTTCTTCTTTAACAGTTGATAAGTTTTGGAATAGTTTGCCTCAGAATGTAGTCTGGATTTAGGAAAATACTTTAGCAAGAGTTAATTATTTTTGTAATAGTTTGCCTCAGAATGTAGTAGCTAGTACTTCACTTGCAACTTTGAAAAATAGGTTGGATAGGTACATGAGTGATTTGACTATAATTTATGTTTTTTTTCATTTATTTTGATGGGAAACTTTTCTATGGTTGTGGTGTTAAAAAAAAGTAATTGATTAACTTTGCATGGTGATGGTGACTGAGGGTCACATTATTATATCTTTAGATTGAATGTACTAAGGATCGCGGAGATGTATGATTTTAGTGGTATTAAAATATTGCAAGTGTTAGGTTTTGCTGGAAATTGATTATATATATATATATATATATATATATATATATATATATATATATATATATATATATATATATATATATATATATATATATATATATATATATATATATATATATATATATATATATATATATATATATGCTGAAGGACGTAGCGCCGTCTGAAGCGATGAAAGCACACATACTGTAAATAACACGCGGAGTTGCCATTTGTATGTTCCATTTCGTGTTTCACCTTCTCCGAGAGTCTCGAGTGTACCTTCTCATTAATGTGTGTATGCTCCCACTAACTCTTTAACTCATTTTCTTCATTTGTTCCCCACAAATTTACAAGCGCTTACCCATACATTACCTATTAAAATATAAAATTGACGAAACATAAAGCTCCCTAGGAGATGCTTCGATGAGCATCCAAATAATGCCATTCATCCACCCATCATCACTTGGAAATTGGCAGTCTCCGATGATAGGGATAGTGCCGGCAAGAATTTGCATCCAGCTTGCCCAGGTGAATGGTATTCTTCTTTCAGTAATCTCTGCAACATTCGCAGTCTTTTGTTCAATTTCCCCTTTGTAGAACACCACCTCTCATCTAGACCCACTCTCTTGTTTTTAACCAAAAGTCAAATGCTTGGGTGCGCTGGCAGCAAACCTTAAACTGTTATCCCCTACTGTCTCTATCCTAAATTTTCAGCCAAAGGTGAATGTTTCGCATATGTGTCGTTTGTCATCGTGTAACTGATTTGGAGTTTTCTGAATTCTTCACTTTATGGATTAATTTGCAATTTTGAAATTTTACAACTAAATTTATTTGCTCTGTCTGTTTATTTTCAAATTCTACTGACCATGAAAAGTTATATGATCATCCAAACTCCAAAATAGAACACATTCTTTATTCTTTCTCAGAAATCATGATTTTAGGTGTTTTCCACGTTCAGCACCGCTGATGGCCTTCATCTAGTTTTCACGATCCAGCTGGTGAACTCCCTGAACTCTTCTACTTTTCTATTCAGAACAACATGAGCAGTTTGCGCAACTCAACCCGTATCTCTGACCGTCTCTGTGATGAGCCCAATATACTTGATCTTTTCTTAAACTCTTACCCTTCTTATACTGTTAAACTTTTTAATCCCTGGGTTCATCCAACCATCTTATCCTTTTCTTGTTTCCTGTCTTCAAGTTTTTCAAAAATGTTCCCCGACTTCGGCGAAGAGACGTTTCTTGCACTTTGGTGCTGCTAACTGGTCTGGTATGCCGTTGAACTTCTCTGATTTCTCATAGAATGATTACGTTTCCTTGAAAGGGGTCCTTCTTAATGCAGAGCACAAAACTGAGTATATTCTGTCTAGCATGAAGGTTTACATTCCATATAGTTTTCCACTTCAACTAAACCTTCAATCCTTGATTTAACTTTACTTGTCCTCGTGCTATTAGCCTTCAAGGGTTACCATCATCTTCAAACTCATCTAACTTACATTTCTTTCCGGAATCATGCAAACTCTATTCTCCGTAATATCAAAACTTTTTTTTTTTTCGTAGAAAATGCAGTAATCTTTCTGATTCCTCTTCCTCACGCCCTTTCTGATACTTTGCAAAAAATATCAACTCTAACTTTCTCTCTCCTAGTATATTCTGACGGCACATGTGCCGTCTTACCTTCTACTAAAACTGAACTCTTTGCTCAGACTTTTTCCTCCAATACCACCTTAGACGATTCGGATGCTTTTTCTACTCCTTCAACTTATTTATGCCTAATATTGTAATTTCTTTTAAAGATGCCATTTCTGTTCTTCCTGAGCTTAACACTAAGAAGACGTATGGTCATGATGTTATACTTTCTTCGATTCTCAAATCGTATGCTTCTGAGCTTGCAACCTTTCTTGGTAAACCATTTCGTGTCTTTATTCTTCAACCTTCCCTTCTTGCTGGAAACGTGCATTCATTCAGTCTGTGCCGAAAAAGGGGGCCCCTCTCAACCCTCTAACTATCTTCCTATTTTTTTAACCTCCATTTTTTTCTAAAGTTTTCGAATCTTTAACAGGAAGATTTAGAAACATCTCAATTATATAGTCATTGAACCCATTCGGTATGCAGAAGTTCACTACCTACTATTAATAGGCAATATATTGAGCTGAATTGCTCAAGGTGCCGTCCATCGCGAACGTGGGTTCGAAACCAGAGACGGGTTATTTTTTTACGAAAGGAATGTTGAGGGAGAATGTTATTTTTTGTATGCCTGAAACTATGTTATATCGTGAATGCGGACTTTTGTATTTTTTAAAATTTTATATATATATATATATAATATATATATATATATATATATATATATATATATATATATATATATATATATATATATATATATATATATATATATATATATATATATATATATATAAACTTCAAAACTAGCTTTTTCCATTTTTGAAAAATGGTGTAAATTTGACCAAATGGCAGAGTAACCATTCCGATCTCGCAATCAGTCTTTCCACTTGCAACTAAAAATATCTCCATATTTTTAAGAAATATGCTGTGCAAAATGCCAATACTGAGCAGTTTTAAGTAGTTTTCAAAATGTGTAAGTACCATCATTGGTGTGAATTATTATTTTAGAAGGATGAAGCAATTTGGAACTATGTGCTTAACTTGCAGAGTAGGAATATTACAGCAGTTTTCAGCTCCTTTAATATACACTGGAGTGAAACTTAAGATCTTCTGGATTTTTTTGGGGGGGATACAAAACTATTCACCTAATCGGTAAGTTTCGCACCTCTTTTGAATACTTTTAAAACGATAAGTGTAAAAAGCTACTAAACTTCGAATTTAAAGGAAAAAAATGACACCGAGTTTTTTCTTGAATCAGACAAAGCAGAAGGATGTACCGTTAAAAATTCTTGTAATGCATTTTAATATCTTCGGGTAAGAAGCGAAGAACATCCACAGATTTTGGATCTTTAAAGAAAATTTCTGAGGTAGATGGTCATGATATTCCTTAAAATCAAGATCGGCAAGCTTGAATAATACACTATCTTTTTAATATATTTTATTTTTATACATTCACAAACATTTATGTACATATTGTGAATTCAACAATCGAACAACTGTACAAATAAATAGGTTAACATTATTGAACAAAAGAAACTATTAAAATTCACTAAGAGAGCTTAGGTTGTTAAGTACTTCATTGTTTAGAAATAAAAATGGTCAATCACAGACAGAGTGAAATCTTTTGTTGTTGCATGACCGCCCATATCCTTTGTTCTCACCTATATAAAAAAAAGTTAAGCTTATATTCTATAATAATAATAGTGCAAACAAATATCACCTATATTCAAGCATCAAAATAATATGAAACTAAATTTGATTTTTTTTTTACTGAAGAATTTTTCTACAATCATTAATAAATAAAGACTACAAATACAAAAGGCATGCAACATAAATACAACAAATATAAAAAGTATGAATTGTTACAACAAAAAAAAAACTGTCATTCCATAAACACAAAGAAATAAAACGAAGAAAATAAATTAAGACAAAAATCTACAGCATCACATCTAAAGGGGGTTGGTAATAGCAACAAAACATTCTACAACCTGTTTTGCAACAGAAAAAGAAAAGAAAAAAAAACCCTAAAACCAAACATTTAAATTACAATTTTCCTATATTCATACCAATAATTCTACAAGAAAAAGGACCTTCCCTCTGCCTAATTTAATAGTATATAAGCAAGAGCCTTTTAGTGATGCAAATTTGAGACAACTGCTTGCATAAACTCATGTGTTTTCGAGTAGCCTCCCATATCTTTGGTCTTCACCTATGGCAGAAAATATATCAATACCGAAGAAAATAAAATCTAATTATATTTTGGAAGGATAATTAAAGATACTGAAATTAAAGCTTTTAAGCCCGACTGCAAAAAATTGAAACTTACAATATGAAAACCTAACTTATTTTATAAAAAAAAAAAATAAAATATATATATATATATATATATATATATATATATATATATATATATATATATATATATATATATATATATATATATATATATATATATATATATATATATATATATATATATATATATATATATAAACTTACTTTTCCTGTCTTGATAACTCTATAAACTGCATTGTTGATAAGATCTGAGAAATATTGGAGATTCACATGACGAAGCATTTTCGTGGCACATAAAAGCATTGCTGTAGGGTTTGCTACATTTTTTCCAACTGCTTCGCTGAAAGTATGTCTCGCTCCCTAGTAGTAAGTAAAGAAAAAGATCGGGAAAAAAAATGGATTATTTATTCTACTGATTTATATATATATATATATATATATATATATAATATATATATATATATATATATATATAATATATATATATATATATATATATATATATATATATATATATATATATATATAATATATATATATATATATATATATATATATATACAATATATATATATATATATATATTGTATAAAAATTTATCAATAAGATTTCATACAATACTCTGACATGAAACATTTTGTGTTTTTAGACTAGCACGTTAAGCAAGTCAGCTGGTATCTTGGAAAGCATTCTCATCTAATGTGCAAAGCACGTTACACACAAAAAAAATAGTATGAACAGTTTTAACATAGGAGCTCTAACAACAAACTCAAAAGATCCTCAATGGGAAGTTCATAAATATATCGCCTCTTCCATTTTAATTCTAGCTTGCCTTTGGAATTGTGACTAGGCTTGTTATTGAATTACCAACATTCTCTGCCCAACAATATAACAAAATATATTAGTTTTATTTTTTTCTCTTTCCAAATTCCAACTTAATTGAACACCGTCTCTATCTACTACTAAACAAATTTTATTCTTACCGAAAGTCACACGTCTGGTCGCTCTGACTCCAAACTTCACTCCATTTCTTTTTATTGTCAGTATTCTAAACTTTCATTCCATCCCAACAAGAGTGTTTTTTTTTTTTTTTTTTTTTTTTTTTTAAATAAAAAAGTTCACATCTCACGGGCATTGCCCTATTCTAGGAGAGGAACTTTTCTAGGTAGTATACACCTAGGACCCCCAAGTGGGATCGAACCAGCGCCCTCAAGCACGTGAGTCAATCACCCTACCGTTTGTTCTTGTGTAATTAATAAAGAATCCCAAATTTCCTTTTAATTTGGTTCTCTTTTCAATCAATCACAAAATTCATATTCGCTGCTTATTACTCTTCATTATACTATCTAGATTCTTCGACTAATTAAACTCCAAGTTGCATTTTTTTTCAGCGTAACTGTATTCACTGCTTCTAGTGGCTGGTACTGAAACTGACTTAGTGAACTCGTCCTAGTCTTCGAAATGAACCAAACATTTTTTTTTTTAACTCAACCTTTTACCTTATATAGTTAACTTATTTTCACTATGCTTTTCACCGAAACGTTCAAGTATTCGAAGGGTAGTGATCATTACACTCGGGTACTACAAACTACCAAAGTAGTAATTATTCAGAATAATTATTACTTGGGTAACAGAAGTTCCACGTTTTGTGCTTTGCTCATAACCAATGTGACTCTCTCTGACATAGAGGTGATGTTCCTTTTCTTTACCTCTACCTAACTCAAAAACATTGATTTAATTGGATTATTCTTATTCTATACGTCACTGGGACTCTAGTTTTAGGTATTACCATAGTCATTATATCTTCAAAACTCAGAACTCTTTCCTGAATACAAAGCCTTTCAATAATGTTGCTGGTTCTTCTATTTCCTATCATGTTTCTCTTAACAGCAATTTTATCTTCTGGTAAAATCAAATTCACTTCGAATTTCTGCCCAAAACTTTAGACGACTCTGGAGCCATTTCTCCTTTGATACTCAACTTTTCTTTCTAATATTTTAATTTCGTAGATAGTAATTTTTACTAATTATAAAATAACTACTGTCTCTGAGCATAATACAATGTCAAGATGTATAGTTATGATCGTTTTCCTAACGTGTTCTCAAACTGCTGCTTTTAGGCTTGCACTTTTTTTGTTGCCTGGTAAAAAATTTCGTATTTGATTATTAAAAAACTATACTTACTCAGTCGGTTTCAAAATAAAGGAACTCGTCTTAGCATTCTCTCTCCAATTATCGTTCTTTTTCTCTAACTCGTGAGTATGCAATATTTTGGTTTGGTGGGTCAATTTCAGATTGCCCAAAATAAAAGTTGCACTTTTTCAGGTCGTAAATTTTAAAACAAATATAAATAATTCCTATTGTATCAAATTATTCATATTAAGGGTCAATATGACATTATTGTTATTGTAACTAACTTTAAAAATAACAAACAATAACTATACTATTTATAATATTTAATAAATATATCATTTACCTCTTGGCAACACTTTAGGAAAATTCCATCCCCAAGCTTCATTAAATTAGCTTTGTGAACAGCTGTGACCCTATTTATATTTTTCTTTGTAGCATAATCAAATGCAAATTTGGCAATTCTCTGACATTTTTCAAATATGAAAATTATAGCAAATATATTCCTATTGAAAGTACTGATTGAGGTTCTAAACAGATGCAGGGGCAGATAATTCATGGGCCACATTTTGACTGCAAAAGACAGTTTTTCCATGCCTGCCATTACTTATGTTTTTCTTGGTTTTCGAATTTACCAATAATAGAAAAATTTTAAGTTTATTCAAAATCTCGAATCAAAATTACGATTTCTAATACTCGCTTGGTGAAGGTACCTTTCTCTTTGTAACCTTATATCTAATTTCTAAGCAAGTTATCCAGCAGCAAATAACGAGTGACATGATATTAACCTTGTACCAATTAACCCCTGATCTTTCCTATATTTTTAACTTGGGCTGGAAATATATAGTTGCATTTAATTGGGACATGAAAATATCTTACAATCATTTTAATTATCCTCATTCAATTACAAAATAGAGAAGAGATGCTATCAAAGCTGAAAGTACTTAAATTTCAATAAACATTTTGCAAAGCCTCAAATGATTTGCGAAGCTGTTCACCCAAGTTTAAAAAGGAATTTTATCGCGTATTCACACCTCAAAATTCATGTTTTTCTTGAGTAAAAAATGACGATTTTTAAAAGGCGCCTACACTAGACAATGATAGATGAATGACAGGAAAAATGATCAACCATGCTTTACGTGAAATATGCTCCACGTGTTTGCACAGCAACACTTTTCCGCGTACTTTTTGACCTCTCGTATATATATATATATATAATATAATATATATTATATATATATATATATATATATATATATATATATATATATATATATATATATATATATATATATATATATATATATATATATATATATTGTAAATAATAATAATTATGGACTTAATTTACTTTCTAATAAATTATATATTATTATTATTATTTTACATAGCTCCCTTTCTAGAATATAGTAATTTATTTAGAGAATAAATTAGGTCTAAAACAAATATATATATAAAAACTCAATCCTATTTCGTCAACAAAAAAAAATAAATCATTTTATTTCGTAAAAAAAAAAAAATCTTTTCGTCAAACTTATTAGTAAACTTGATTAATTCTATTAATTAATTAATATCTAATTTATTTAAATTAATTATTTCAAAACCTTCTTCCATTTGTTCATCTTCACTTAAATACAGGTATTTCTGTAATTCTGACGAGATGTCCATTTTAGTTTCTTTTACATGAATAGCCTTTTTAACAGAAGACGAAGAACTAGAAGTCTGGGATGAGGAGGAGGACTTAGAAGAAGACGAGCTAGAAGAAGAAAGTGTTCTCTTCCTAACAGGTCTCAATTCTTGTTCATTTGGAGTAATCATTACATCCGTGTCTTGTAGTTTGGAAGCACATTCTTGTGATGTATCGTCCATTTTATCGTCTTATTTTGTATTGTAGGGGATTCTTCAAATAATTCTTTAAATCTTGTTTCTAACTTCTCATTTAATTTTGGGATCGAGGTTCTTTCTTTTTCTTCTGTTTGTGCTGTTTTAACTGGAATTTGTTTCAAATATTATAAAAATGTTTTCTTGGTGTGAAAATTCTTTTGTGAACATCTGTTTCTTTTCACAATTTGAGAAGGCATATTGGAATATTTTTGACCCTTTTTCCAAAATTGAGAAAAATTAGTTTGTGAGGGGTTGTTCACATTGTTTCTTCTGAACCAAAAATCATTGTATCTTGGTCCCTTGTTTATCAGTAATATCCTCCACCATTTTTCTTGGCGAACCTTTAACTCTATTTCCTTAACGTTTTCATATTTGGAAATCCTTTGATAGTCATGGTTACTGAATTCTATTAATAAATGGTATAAATTGGGTGTCTTCTTAAAGATCTTATATAGCTGGAACATAACATCCTCTATTTGTAGACTGGTTTTATTTCCGGAATATTGATTTATCATTGTTATATGGGTCTCTCGTTCATGAAAATAGCCAGCATGCCAATTTCCTTCTATCAGTCTGTATAAGTTCGAGCCTGCTTTTATTTCAATGTTAACTGGCCAAGAAATACCATTGTTAACTGACTTCATAAAAAGCCTAAAGAATGTATCTGGTAACATAAAATTAGTATCCATTTTAAATTAATTATTTTTCCTGTTAAAAGAAAGAGAAAATTTTAGAAACACATAATTTTAAATTTAGTTAATTTAATCAACTCTGGGAAACTTCTAAAAAAAATATATATATATTCCTAGCCCCGAAGTATGGTGCATTTTGGTACCTAAATCACCATAGTTCTATTTCAGCGGCCTTACAATAGACATCCTGAAGGAACTGTTCTATTTTGAACCTAATCGGTAAGGAAATGTCTTTGGCAAAAACCATGCCAAATCCGCAAGGCTAAACAAAACCATAGAGGCAGCTTCGTTGAGCTCCGTCTAAAATAAAACAAACCTAGAGGCAGCTTCGTTGAACTCCGTCTAAAAATAAACAAAAACCTGGAGACAGCTTGTTAAGCTCCAATCAATCATTGCAATGATCATTTTTTTCTAATTTATTTCATAAATTCTTTCTTTTGTAAGTTTCCCAAATAATTTAAGTTTTCTTTAAAACATTCTTAAAATTAAGACAATAAAAACTACATATATAAGGCCAACTAAATTTCTAGATTTGAATTCAATAGGTTTATATAAAATACAGGTTTAATATAAAGGACTTATTAAAATATATGCCAGTAAAAATTATATTTAAGTTCCTTTGGTGAATTAATAACAAATGAGTTTATATTAGAAATAATAGTTAGAGACAATTAAAGAAAGTACGGGCAAAAAGGGCATAAAATAATTAAGAGAAAATAAAAATTTATGAGGGTGACTTTTATTTTATTGGCGAAAAATATGTTTGCTATTTTATAATAGGGAACCAAACACAAAAATTTATGTACTTAATTTACTTTCTAATAAATTATATATTGTTATTATTTTACAATATATATATATATACGAGAGGTCAAAAAGTACGCGGAAAATAATAATAATAATAATTATAATTTAAGATCAAAGGGTCAAGTTCAGGATATATCACGAGTCCAAAAGAAACCTATTGAACACAAATCTAGAAATTTAGTTGGCTTTATATATGTGATTTTTATTATCTTAATACACAAAGAGTCCCACCGCTGCCACCAGTGT
This sequence comes from Armadillidium nasatum, assembly GCA_009176605.1. NCBI lineage: Eukaryota > Metazoa > Arthropoda > Malacostraca > Isopoda > Armadillidiidae > Armadillidium > Armadillidium nasatum. The sequence goes on along the minus strand of SEYY01024446.1, from coordinate 25,640 downwards.
GGAATTTTTTAACGTTATTTTTAGTACCAATTGCAAGCAAAAATAAGAATGTGGCAGAAAATTAAAGATTGTTTCTATAAATTCGTTTTATTAAAAATATAACAAAAATATTAATTACAAGAAAGGTAATAATGGTAAGCGCGCTTCGGATAGGGCGTTTAGAAATGAAGGTTCTTTTCGATACTAGATTTTACGTTATAAGAACAGCTGATCGACAAGAATCAGTTTTGTATAAATAACTTAGGTTCAACCCTTTAACATTGCAAGTACAACATCGCTTTGTAAGTTTTCAACATTACATTTACATTTGCAAGGACAACATTGCATAGTAAGCCTTCAACATTACCTATTATTACCTTTCTTGTAATTAATATTTTTGTTATATTTTTAATAAAACGAATTTATAGAAACAATCTTTAATTTTCTGCCACATTCTTATTTTTGCTTGCAATTGTAACGTTAAAAAATTCCACTATATATATATATATATATATATATATATATATATATATATATATATATATATATATATATATATATATATATATATATATATATATATATATATATATATATATATATATATATATATATATATATATATATATATATATAACAAAACCGCTGGTTTAATATTATTATTATTCATAATTTTATATTTTTGTTAACTTACTGGTTCAAAAACAACACAGTCGTTTGAATAAGATGCACCAGCCACCACACCGGCACCACCAACTAATCCTGAAGCTAAATTATCAATGATGTTGCCATATAGGTTCGGCATAACCAGAACATCAAACTGATGTGGATTGGATACCATCTGCATAGTGCAATTGTCAATAATCATGTTCGAAAATTCTATTTTTGGATACAAAGCTGCAACCTAAAAAAAAAAATAAAAAAAAAAAATAGCAAACCTATAAAATAGCCAGATACTAAATAATTAAATTTTGATTTTCTCTTCATTTCAAAATTTAAATTTATGGAAAACTAGTTTGTAAAATTTATTTTCATTCAGGTTTATAGCAGTACATAAGTGATCATAAAAATATTTATTATTGGTTCAAAAAAAATTTTAAAAACTTTAAAAATAGCAAACAATGACTATACTATTTATAATATTTAATAAATATATCATTTACCTCTTCGCAACACTTCAGGAAAAGTCCATCCCCAAGCTTCATTATATTAGCTTTGTGAACTGCTGTGACCCTATTTCTATTGTTCTTTGTAGCATAATCAAATGCAAATTTGGCAATTCTCTGACATTTTTCTCTTGTCATTATTTTAAGACATTCAATAACGCCTTCAATACTTTCATGTTCTAAAGCAGAGTATTCCCCTTCTGTTTGTTCTCGAATAACAACCATATCAACATTTTTATGTCTTACATTTAACCCTGGCAAAGACTTTACATGAACCACATTTGCATACAGATCAAGGGCATCTCTATAAATAGAAGAAAAAAACAATAAAATGATAAGTTAATATAACAACATTAAGCTAAGAAAACTTATAATTCTCAGTGCACCAAACTATATGCAGAAAAAGATATTCTAAAATCAGTTCAAGGGAAAGTTCCCTTAATTTCAAATATGAAATTTTAGGGAAAAATTTCCATAATGGAATCTTGGAGCATAAATTCCTGTTTCAATTTGCATCAAGAAGTATAATGTAGTTTTAATGCGTTAAAAAGTAGATTTTGAGTTTTTCTGATTTTTGTATTTTCCTTTGAAGAAAAACAATTTTTCCGACAATTTTTAACGTCGGGCAAAAACAATTGTCAAAATGGCCTGAAATCTGAACTGTTCAAAGATGGGTCTATTATTTTTAAAAAAAATTGTGGCGACTCTTAATACCTACATTCACAGTACAAGGAACATCAATTTCTGAATTTCCAAACTGTATGAAAATATTTTAAAGCCTACGGGAGAGGTACCCAACTACCTTGTATTTATAATAAAATAAATAACCTCTTTAGTTTGAAGATATCTCGCACTCAACCAGCTTTCCTTTTCGGATAAGGATAATATATAACCAGAGGAAGTTGAAGCAATAGTGAATAAGTTTCATAAAATACATGAAAATAACTACCGGTCATATTATGGAATAATTTTAATTTATCACATTATTTCACCAAACATGAGTTTTTACATAAACTTCCCCAACGTAGAAAAGAATTTTTATACATGGGGATGATGGGGTAAATTTGAGAGAGAAATTCCATTAGAAGAAATAGGTAAAGCATTGAGGAAAGTGAGAATAGGTAAATAAACGGGCTTGAAATGAAATAAGTGGACATGCTGTTGGAAGGGGGAATAAGTGTGGTAGAATAGATGTTAAGATTATTTAATTTATGTTTGGCAACAGGTGTGGTACCTCAAGATTGGCAGGATGCATGTGGGTGATAAACTTAAGTGTTAAGAGTTATAGGTGGATAAGCTTACTTAGTGTAGTGGGGAAAGTGTATGGAAGAATTTTATTGAATAAGATAAGGATGGATGGGTTGACAGGAGAGGAACAAAGGGGTTTCAGAGAAGGAAGGGGTTGTATGGATCAAGTTTTTACATTAAGAATGATTGAGGAGGAAAGTAGAGAAAAGAGAGAGATGTGTTTATATGCTTTATGGATCTAGAAAAAGCTTATAATAGGGTAGATAGGAATAAACTGTGGGAAGTCCTAAAAATGAAATTGAGGGGAAGGTATTTTAGAGCATTAAATAGGAATAGTAGAGCGTGTGTGAGAGTAAATAATGATCTAAGACAGGGCTGTGTAAGGTCTTCGGGGTTATTTAATTTATTCATTGACAAAGTAGTGAGAAAGATGGATAGAGTAAGGGAAGGAGTGAAAATAAGGGAGCAATATGGTACGTGGACTGCAAATGTGCTGATGACGTACATTGGCTGAGACACAGGAGCATTTGAAAATATTGGTGGATGAGTTTGTAAAGAGTTGTGATGAATTGGGCTTAAGAGTAAATGCGCATGAGTAAAGTGTTGTGGATGAAAAATGGGGAGAGAGGTGTGGATGAGGGAGATGATTTACAGATTTAGGTTGGTAGAGAGAGATTGGAGCGAGTTACTTCATTTAAGGTATCTAGGGGTGATTTTTGGAGGTGACATTAGTATATGAGCGATGAAGTTAGGCGTAGAATAAGAGAAGGGGAGAAGATGTAGGTAGTTTGAGAGATAATCAGATTGGAGGAAGGTTACCATGAGAAGTGAAGTTGAAAACATTTGAGAGATGTTGTGTATTAGTGGTTTCATATGGGAGTCAAGAATGGAAGTTGAATGCGAGAAAGAGAAAAAAAATAGAAGCTTTCAAAATGAAAGGTCTGAGGGCAGTTTATGGTGTTGGTAGAAGGGAAAGTGTCAGGAATGTTAGAATAAAGGAAATGTGTGGGTGGAGAAGGAATATGATTGAGAGAGCTGAACATAGTATGCTGAGATGGTTTGGGTATGTTTGTAGGATGAATGAAGAGAGGGTGGAGGGTGTGAGTGATAGAGGGAGAGGAGAAGTTGGATGAGTAATGTCAAGGAGCTGGTAACAGATGGAGGGATGAACTCGGAGGAGGATGTGTGGTTGGCGGAGGATAAGAATAAACAGATAATATTGATGAAGGTGGGGGGAGAGAGTATTTGAATGGATGTGGTCTGCAGTAGACATCACCCCACAATTGTAGAAAGTATATATATATATATATATATATATATATATATATATATATATATATATATATATATATATATATATATATATATATATATATATATATATATATATATATATATATATATATATATATATATATATATATATATATATATATATATATATATATATATATATATATATATATATATTAATTCTTAGTTAAAACACTAAACGTACCTTAGTTTCATGTTTAAAGTTTTCAAGTCTCCTTCAGCACTGTAATCAGGTGAAGCCAAAATACCCTTTAGACAAATCCCATTTCTTGTAATACTTTCCACAACCATGTCAAGTGGAGCAGACCTTTGTGGATACAACTCAGTTAGAAAGTGCTCTTCAAAGTCAACTGGAACACCAGCAGCTTTAAATACTTCTATGACAACTTGACATAACTCAGGGCCAACTCCATCACCAGGAATCATAGCACATGTTGTTCGTCCCTCAGGTTTACTGACAGGAATGCCCTAATATTAAGAAAACTATATACTAGATATTAATAACTAATTGTCTAATATAAATCATGCTGCAAAGGTTATTAGTACTATATCAGTCGATTCATTTATTGTCACATGAAACTTGATTCCTTGACAATTTACATATTGTCTGAAATGTCATTAGTTGCAAAATATATATATATATATATATATATATATATATATATATATATATATATATATATATATATATATATATATATATATATATATATATATATATATATATTGGGTACCTGTGCAGTAGATAGGAGTGGAAGAGAATGAAACCCTTGAGTATTTGATACACCAGTTGCCTGAAATTAAAAATAGTTGTAGAGCATAAAATTTAAATTTTCATTATTACTATGATTAGCACCAAAGTTAAAGGCCCTACAATGGCTGTTGTGCCAAAATATTTTTTAATTAATTATTATTATTATTGTGACTGAATTTGTAGTAGGACCCTAAATAAAACATAAATATATATGGAAAGGTGGGCCTAAGTTTGATCCTCCAAAACAATTTTCTACTATTCTATATAAGGTTCTTACTGATATTTCCTCTAATCTTTTTAATTTTAGTTCCTCCTACCATAGTTTTTTTAAATACTGAAAAAAGCTTTTGTACATTTTATTTTGTACAGGTTATTTTACAGAAGTTATGCCTTGTGGGCTTCGTTTTACAGTCTCTTTCGTAACTAAATATACAAGCTTTGTTACATATTTGTCAACAAGAATAAAAAGGGATTGTGGAACACAATCTGGTGCCCAACCACCCAACTTTATTTATAACCCCACAGGAAATAAAACACAAAATTAAAACAGAATGTAAGCCTGAAAGAGGTAATGCAGTCGTCCTTTCGAAAGCCTTGGTTGTGTTTTAATTTTGCTTTAATTCCTGTGGGATTATGTATTCATGTAAAAACAATACACATACATATTGTTTTTTTCCAACTATATATATATATATATATATATATATATATATATATATATATATATATATATATATATATATATATATATATATATATATATATATATTATATATATATATATATATATATATGGGTAATTTTAAAAAGTGGACCAGTGGTAAAACTTCCCCATTGTATTGTGGATTTCAAATTCAGCACAAGTAATGTAACCCTACAAAGATGATGAAAATAAAAATTTTGCATTTTTATCTTTGGAAGTAGTAATAGTTTTTTTTCCCCTTTCTTTTTTTATACAGTCATTTGATATATATATATATATATATATATATATATATATATATATATATATATATATATATATATATATATATATATATATATATATATATATATATATATATATATATATATATATATATATATATACAGTCATTTGAATTTTTTTTTTTTTTTTTTTTAATACAGTCATTTGAAATATCAAAAAAAAAAGTTTACACTGTCTGCCTATTATGACTGACACATACAGCTATTGGGGAAAAACATGTTGAAGCTTATATTATAAACTTACACATGTTATAAAACATGACTTATTTTGGACAATACTGAATTTTTTAGAAAGAAATATTAAAAAATTTTAAAAAGCAAATAATACATTTATTTGCATTATTTTTTGGAAAGCTTTACTACAGGATGGCAATGAGACCAATTTTTTTTTTCATAATTTGAAAAAAAAAAATCTCTCAAAAGCTGAACTTAAGAGATTTAATGAGAAATTTGGAATTAGCAACAGAATGGCAAGAAATGTAAACTTTGGTAAAAGAAAAGTCTGGAAAGTTTTTAAATTAATCTGTAATTGAAAAAGTTTCTATAACAGTAATGATGTTAGCAATATTAAGTCTATGTCAGGGGAAAAAAATACTTTTAGTAAAAATAGGTAATAATAATGGTTAGTTTCAAAAATGGTTAGTTTTAATGAATTTAAAAAGGAATTGCATAAACTGTTCAAGGAAAAGTAATCTACTTTCAAAATTGGTTTTCAAAATTTTCTGAACAACAACCCAAGCAATGTGTCTTACCTGAAGGAAGTTGTATTCATTCAGTTTGTTTGCACAATAAACCACATACAAAACTTGATACAAGGAGATAAATTAAAGAATATTACTCTCAGTGACAGTACAGAAGTTAAAGATTATAAGTCTTGTTAGACGAAGATAATGTGATGAGCTAAATACAGTTATTAGAACATATGTCAAAAAGGTCATGGTGTTGAATATTTGCAACAGGAATCAAGCAGAAAGCTTCAAGAAATGATAGAACAAATTACCTACAAGGAATAGGTATCTGTTGACAGATGTATATCTGAAATATTTACAAAAATTACAGAAGAAACTTTGAAGACATTGTGTATGCAGCCGCTGGTGTTGGAAAGACATTCTTTTATATGCAAAAAACAACCTGAGCACTACAACAATTTGAAGGAAAACATCAAAGAAAATGAGGCTGCATGGTCTTTTAATTTTGCTGAAAATTATGCTTTTGTTTTACAAGGCCCAGTCTTTTCATACAAACAAAGGCCAGACAACAATAATTCCAATAACAGTCTACTTAATTAATGATTCTAATGGTTTTAAATTTAAAAGTATCATTTGAATTTCTGAATGTAATAAACATGACAGTTGATATTCATTTATTTTGGAAAAAATCTTCCCATTTCTAAAATCATCATCAATACAAGACTTCAAAAAAATTATTCTTAGATGATTCTACTGCACAGTTTAAAAGCAGAAAGGAGTTTTTAAACATTTGTTACCATGAAAAGTGAGCTTGAAAAAGAGGCTGAATGGAATTTTTGGTCTGGCTAGAAATGCAAGACTAGGGCAAGTCTCCAAGCTAACAGATTTGTACACAGGATAGACTGCACAATAGCCTGTAGGCTGTGGTTATTAGCCAGCCTAGTGTAATAATTTTCTTATTTTATAAATTATTTTTGTTCTGTTTTTTATTGGGCAATATTTATTTTATTTATTTATTTTTTTTATAAAACTATGTCAATATCATGCGGCAAAAGACTAACAGTATAATATCATTAATATGCTACCTGCTACCTCAGCCAGCCTTCCTGTCAGCCTGCAATGAGCAGTTAACCTTCATTAACTTCATGATTCATAAACTTATAATTTAAGCCTTAAACAAAGATTTATTATTATTATTATTATTATTATTATTATTACATGCTTTCCATAGTTTTTCGAAAGATTTTTCTGCGGGAAAACTAAGGTGGTAAAACTACCCTTGCCATTCCTGACAAGGACTCCTTGAACAACAAAATGAAACCATTAAAGATATTTAAATGGAGCAAGGACAACATTGGTTCCATGGAATTTTCTTTAAATAATGAACATCATAATGAGGAAAAGTAATTTCTGGTGGCAATGCTAATACCAAGCATTTCCAAGATTTTAAGATGGAGTGTTATACAGAATAGGAACAACAAAATTAGGATCTGAAAGGGCATACGGTGTGTATATATATATTTTTTTTTATGTTTCATCTGGTGGGCAAAGGCCGGAGGCCTACCAAATTCCACCGGAGTTGGGAAAGATCTATCATCATGGTCGATGGAGGCCGACGTGTCCAGATACACGACGTTTGAAAGTATGCAATTCAAAGGAAGTTGGGAAAACAGATGAAGGGAGTGTGTTCCAGACTTTACCAGTAGAGTATATGTAAGACTGAGCATAGCGGTTAAGTCTGGGGTCGGAGAGTTGGACAGAGAAAGGATGAGAATGTGTAGAAAGGCGTGTCGCACGAGCTCTTCTCAATGGAGGAGGTATGCGACGAGAGAGTTCAGAAGAGCAGTGTCCGTTGTAATAGCGATAGTAAAGAGAGAGTGACGCAACAATTCGACGGGCAGAAAGAGATTGAAGAGAGTTAGTAAGAGCAGGAGAGTTGATGAGACGAAATGCCCTTGACTCCACCTTTCTCTAGGAGAGCTGTATGTGTGGAACCACCCCAGATGTGCGAAGCATACTCCATACAGGGGCGAACAACACCCCTATACAGAGCAAGCAACTGGAGTGGCGTGAAGTAATTCTGAAGGCGCCTCAGAACACCCAACCTCTTAGAAGCTTGTTTAGAAAGAGAAGTAATGTGATCTTTCCAAGAAAGATCACGAGAAAAAGAAACACCAAGAATATTAAGAACAGATGAAGGCTTGAGTTGCGTGTTTTCGAAGAAGATATCATAGTTGTGTGGAAGATTGTGTCGAGTGAAGAGATGAAGGAATTGAGTTTTTGAGGCATTGAAAACAACCATGTTTTCTCTGCCCCAATTTGAAATACGAGAAAGATCAGAGGTTAGTTGCTCCAAGGCTACCCTTCTCGAGTCTATCAACTGCTGTTGGGTGGGACGTTTTTCAAACTGGAAGGAATAATGAAGGGTGGAGTCATCAGCATAGGAGTGGATAGGAGATGAGGTGATAGAGAGAAGGTCATTAATGAAAAGTAGAAAAAGTGTTGGTGATAGGACAGAACCCTGAGGAACACCACTTGTTAATAGATTTAAAGGATGAACGGTGGCCGTCTACAACAGCTGCTATAGAACGACCAGAAAGGAAATTGAGCGAGAAGATCACAGAGAGAAGGATAGATACCGAAAGAGGGAAGTTTAGAAATCAAAGCTTTGTGCCAGACTCTATCGAAGGCTTTCGATATGTCCAGCGCCACAGCAAAAGATTCACCGAAATGCCGAAGAGCGGAGGACCAAGAGTCAGAGAGAAGGGAAAGAAGATCACCCGTAGAGCGTTTCTTACGAAAGCCATACTGGCGATCAGAGATAAGATTTAGAAGAATTGAGATGTTTCCAAATCTTCCTGTTAAGGATAGATTCAAAAACTTTAGAGAGAACGGAGGTCAAAGAAATAGGACGGTAGTTGGAGGGTTGAGAGGGGTCCCCCTTCTTCGGCACAGGTTGAATGAGCGCACGTTTCCAGCAAGAAGGGAAGGTTGAAGTAGAGAGACAAAGACGAAATAGTTTACCGAGGCAGGGTGCAAGCTCGGAAGCACAAGTTTTGAGAACCACAGGAGGAATACCATCAGGACCGTACGCCTTCTTAGTATTAAGCTCAGAGAGAGCAGAAATGACATCTTTAGAAGAAATTCTAATTTTAGGCATAAATGAGTTTAGAGGGGGTTGAAGGAGGAGGAATAGCTCCGGAATCGTCTAAGGTTGAATTAGAGGCAAAAGTTTGAGCAAAGAGTTCAGCTTTAGAAGAAGGTAAAACAGCAGTTGTGCCGTCGGAAGATATTAAAGGAGGGAAAGAGGAAGAAGCAAAAGTTAGAGTTGACATTTTTTGCAAAAATGCCAGAAAGAACGTGAAGAAGAGGAACCAGAAAGATTATTGCATTTTCTACGGAGAAAGGAGTTTTTAGTGTTACGAAGGATAGATTTTGCACGATTCCGGGAATGAAATATAAGTAGCGTGAGTTTCTGGAGTTTGAAGACGACGGTAATCCCTGAAGGCAGCATCCCTGCGGCGGATAGCACGAGAACAAGCAGAGTTAAACCAAGGTTTGTTAGGTTTAGTAGAAGGGAAAGAATATGGAATGTATGCCTCCATGCCAGAGAGAATCACCTCGGTAATGCGTTCTGCACACTCCGAGGGACCCCTCCCACGGAAACAATAATCATTCCACGGGAAATCGAAGAAGTACGACCGCAAGTCCGACCAGCTTGCGGCACCGAAATGCCACAAACGTTTCCTTTCCGTAGAAGGGGTCTTTCCTGCGGAAAACTTGAAGAGATAGAAGAGGATACAGAGATAAGGTGATCGGAGGAACCCAGAGGAGGAAAGAGTTTAACAGTATAAGGAGAAGGATTAGAAGTTAGGAAAAGGTCTAGAATGTTGGGTTCATCTCCAAGACGATCAGGGATACGAGTAGGGAGCTGCACCAACTGCTCAAGGTCGTTTTGGATAGCGAAAAAGGAAGGCACGTTCACCAGCTGTATCATGAGAACTAGAAGAAAGCCATTGGCGGTGGTGAACATTGAAATCACCTAATATGATGATTTCAGAGAAAGGAGAAGAAGAGAGAATGTGCTCTATTTTGGAGTTTAAATAGTCGAAGAATTTAGGATAGTCAGTAGAATTAGGAGATAAATAAACAGAACAAATGAATTTAGTTGTAGAATGGCAAGAGAGCCTAAGCCATAAGGTTGAAAATTCGGAAGACTCCAAATTAGAGACACAAGAACAAACGACATCGTTGCGCACGTATGCACAACAACTGCCTTTGGCTGAAAATTGAGGATAGAGACAGTAGGAGGAAACAGAATAGGGTTTGCTATCAGAACGCTCAAACATCTGAGTTTCAGTCAAGAATAAGAGGTGAGGTCTAGAAGAAGAGAGGTGATGTTCAACAAAGTGGAAATTAGAGTGCAGACCGCGAATGTTGCAGAAATTAATGAAGAAAATAGATCGTGCATCTGGACAAGCTGGCAGTTGTGTCCTGGTGGCACCAACCCCATCACCGAAGGCCACCAACTCCCAAGGGGTGGGGATGAGGGGCTATTTTTGGAAGCCACCCCCGTGGCTTCTCCGAGGCTACCGAAGTTGACGCCATTATTGATTTTTTTTTTTTTTTTTTTAAGATGTGTTAGAAATGTTTTATGTATGTAAAGGAGAGCCTACTCCGTGTAGATAGAAGGTGAGCGCGAAAGGGAGCGAACCATTGGGCACCGGGATGAGATAGGAGTACCTTTAACACCCCGTATACCCAACAGGGGGTAATCTCATCGCTTCGGGAGCGCTACTTCCCTCCCCCGTATATATATATATATATATATATATATATATATATATATATATATATATATATATATATATATATATATATATATATATATATATATATATATATATATATATATATATATATATATATCCAGTAACAGGTATGGCTGTCTTTCTGATGGGGAAGAACCTGAGATGGCCAGTCGTGATTTCAGGTTTCCCAAGGTGAAGGCTGAGGCATTACTGATTGGTGACTCTCAGGTACAATCTTAGATGGGACTTTTAGTATTAGGGATAAAAGGAAACAAATTAGAGTATGTTATCCAGATGCCTGAGTGAATTATTTTGTGGACAATAGATAGGGATTTTATATACGAATGTGGATGTAAGTATGATTGTACATGTTGGAACAAATGATATGGGTTATAGAAGGTTAGAGGAACTGATATTAAGCTATAGGAATTTGACTGAGAGAATGAAATCAAGTGGTAGGAAATGCATAGTGTTAGGCATATTACCTAGGTTGGGTAAAGGGAAAACTAAGGTGGTAATGAAAGGGTGCAAATAAAAGGGTTAGGAATTTATGTTTTTCAGAGAATATTTGATTTCTGGATCACTAGGAAGAATTTCAAGACAAAAATCTATTTGCAAGTTTTTGGAGTTCACCTTAGTTAAAGGGGTGTGCAGCTTCTACATTACAGATTGGAAAGATGTCTCTCTGAAAACCAGGTAAGGATAGGGGTGAATAGCGAATTTTGGTAGTGCTAGTTGTGAAGATGGTGATTATAATATTGGTGGTGAGATTGATGGTGGTATGAATATAAATAACATTGCTTTACAACATGGGCCTATTAATATGAATGGAGACAATATTAGAAATCAAAATGGAAAGGATGCATATAAGGAAATGTTAAATATGAAATGTTTCTACTCGAATGCTCAGAGCCTTAGAAACAAAAAATGATAAGTTGACTAGTTATATCATAGAAGAGGATCTTGACATTGTTTGTATTACTGAAGCATGGGTCAATGAAGCATTTTATGGAGACTCTCTTCAGGAATATGAAATAGACGGATACTCATTTTACCTATACCAACATAGAGAAAGGAGTGGTGGAGGTGTAGCACTTTATGTTAAAAGCAATATTGAATCAGTGTTAATATCTGACATGAAAACAAATCATGATGTGGAATCCGCACCATGGTAGATATTCTTAACCAAAATATAACTTACAGAATAGGGGTTTAATAGAGCTCCTGATCAGAATCAAATATCAGATGAAGAAAATGTGAAGGAAATCAAGGTAGCATGTCAAAATACTGTAAAAGGGAGTCATAATGGAAGATTTTAATTTTCCAGACATTGAGTGGAATACTTTGAGTAGTATGGTTAATAAAAGTTTGTATTTATAAATTGAATTCTACACAAATCTTTGAGTCAGGCGGTCCAAGAACCTACAAGGCATGCTGCATTGTTAGATTTAATATTAACAAATGATGAAAATATGGTCAATGATGTCAAAGTAGAGGAGACTTTGTTAGATTTTTATAAGGCAATTGTGAGTGTGGGTGAGCCTAAGTATGAAGTGGTGAAACAGCGAATATTAGATCAAGTTAGGAGGGTGAAAGCAGGGGTAAAGTATTGAAAAGTGAATGATTTTGACAAGGCTAGGCGGGGAAAGAATGAAAGAATTGATATGTATGCACATAGATTGGAAACGTTGGCGAGAAAAAAAATTCGGGGATGAGGATGTGGATGGAAATAAACGGTTGTCGAAAAAGTTTTTGGAAACTGTCCCGCCTTCGGTGACAGAGTATGTGAATTTAAGGAGGAAAGAAAAAATGAGATAGTCGGGAGAACAATTGAGGTGGGAGGATAGTTTACTTTAAATTTAGAACTTAAATACAAAGATAATAATTGAATTCTTTTGTTCTGGTAGATTGAGGGAGTGTTGAGTGAGACACAGTATTTGCTGTTTAACAGCTGGACTGTGTGTTGGGAAGAAAAACTGGACGGGATTCCGTTCAGTTTTTTTTGGTGACAGGATTTAAAAATTTTGCTCTTGCTTGAAGCATTATCCAGTTTTTTTTCTTGCTTGAAGCATTATCCAGGTTTTTTCCTCATTTGAAGCAGTGTTTTTTTTAGTTGTGTGTGGCTGGATCTACATTTTGCTTTAAGCAGTGTCCAGTTTTATCGCAGTGTCCAGAAGAATCGAAGGAATTGAGCCATAATTGTGGTTGTTTTTGAAGATTTTATTACGCGTAATTGAAAAGAGGCTTGTGTTTAAAAGGGTTAAAAATAAATTGAGATCTTGGGAGGGTAAAATTACAATAAGGTAATTGTAAAATAAAACATTGTTTTTTTTTTTGTTTATTATTTTCATTGTTTTTGTTATCTTTTATATTATTATTATTTTTTTATATTGGGTATCATTATCATTAGTATTGTATATTTCATATATTCCTGTATAAATATTATTTTTATAGTTATTTTATATTGCATATGCTGTATTATCGATACATTTATTAAGTTATTTCCCGAAATTTATTATTTTTTTATAAAATAGATTATTGTGTTTTGTTTTTTATTCCATCACTGTCCTTGTTAGAGAGCCTTAATTAGTTATTTTTTTTTTGTAACTGACACAACTTTAGGGGCTAATGACCATTATATAATTAGATTTAACTGGAATGTGATGTCTGGGCACAATTGCACGTCAATAAGGAAAGTGATTAGATTTCAGAAATGGTGATTTTAGTAAATTTTGAGCAATGCTTAATGAAATTGACTGAGATAAGGAGTTTAATGGTTAAAATTCTTTTATCATCAGGGAATACTTCAAGCAAATATTGACTAACATTAAGTTAGTATGTTTTAAAGATTAAAGGAAAAGAAAACTTAGTTGGCTGAATAGAGAGATAAAAGAGAAAATCAGTGAAAAGCGTAGATGTTTTAAAATATTCAAAGGTTGTAGTAGGGAGGAAGATTTAAAATATTAGAAGAGAAATGAACTTAACCAGTCAATAAGAAAAGGAAAGAGAATGGCAGAAAATAATTTGGCAAGAAATAGTAATAAAGAACTGAAAAAGTTTTTTAGCTTTTTATAAATTTCAAAGTAAGGATAAGAAAATTGGCTCAATTAAAATTGATGAGAATTTAGTAAGTTTAGAGATAAGGAATTGGTTAATATTTTCAATGCTTATTTTGTGTCGGTGTTTACTGGGGAAAGATTGGATAACAGTATAGAGACTAATAGCTCTAGTATACATGTAATAAATAGGTGCACAACATTTGAAATTGAGTTAAATGAAATTACATCTTTACTAGAACATATTGACCCAAATGGGAGTGCGGGGCCCGATTGTATATATGGTAGAATTCTAAAGGATGGAGTAGCAGTATTGTAAATACACTCTATTTGATTTTTAAATGATCTATTGATTTTGGAGAGGTACCTAAGGACTGGAAAATGGCATATGTGGTACCCATTTATAAGAAAGGTAGTAAAGATCTAACAAATTATAAGCCAGTTAGCTTAACATCTCTGGTTGTAAAAGCTTTGAAAAAGTTACTGAAACAACATATAGAGAAACATTTTGATGATAACAAAATACTGCATAATCCCCAGTATGTTTTTAGAAAGGGTAGATCATGTCAGACTAACCTTCTAGAATTTATGGATTATATTATTGAATGTGTAGACATGGGTGATCCAGTTGATGTTATATATTAGAAGGAGTACAATGCTTTTGAAAAGGTACCCCATGTGAAGCTGATGCAAAAGTTATCACGTGTGGTATAGGTGGAGTGGTGCATAACTGGATTAAAGAGTGGTTGAAGAACAGAAGGTAGTGTGTGCTACTGAATGGTAATAAGTCGTTATGGGAAACAGTGAAGAGTGAGGTCCCACAGGGTTCTGTGCTGGGACCATTATTGTTCCTCATATTATAAATGATTTAAGCAAAGGTCTTAAATGTAAGTTTTTTAAGTTTCCAGATGATACCAAAGTGGTCACCTTAGTAAGGAATAATGATGAATGTATAAAGCTTCAAGGTGATCTAGATAAACTCCTTGGATGGGCAGATAAGTGGCCAATGAATTTTAATAATAAAAAATTTCAAATTCTTCAAGTAGGTTACTCAAATGAAAGATTTAATTAAAATATGAATGGGGATTGGCTTGAGACTGTGGACCAAGAAAAAGATTTAGGTATGATTATTAGCAGTAGTCTGAAAGTGGGTGATCAGTGTTTGGAAGCAAGGAACAGAGCTAATGTTAGGTAAAATAAATTGCAATGTAATTTTCAAGAGCAAAGAAGTTATAAGCAAACTATACAATAACTATGTTAGCCCAGTATTACATTTAAGAAAAGACATACATATGCTGGAGAGAGTACAATGTTGAGCAACAGGAATGATTTCTGGCTTCAAGAGTAAGAGCTATGAGGAGAGTTTAAAGGAGCTGGGAATTTTCTCAGTTGAAAGGAGATTTCTCAGAAGGGATACGATACAAGTTTACAAAATTTTTGCTTTTGACAGTAATAAAGAGATTTAAAAATACTTTATAGTGGAGCTTGGAAGAGAAACTACAGGACATAAGAATATTAATAAGAAAAGTCTTATACCATCTGGATTAAAAAAAATACTCTTTCAGTAATAGGGTTGTTAATTTTAGGAATGGTTTGCCATAGGAGATTGTTGACTGTGATTCTCTTATGAGAGGACTATATATATATATATATATATATATATATATATATATATATATATATATATATATATATATATATATATATATATATATATATATATATATATATATATATATATATATATATATATATATATATATGGATGGTTTAGGTATCGTATAGTATAACTTGACTAAGCCAAATTGGGGGGTATATATATATGAATTTCTAGATTAGCTTGTGACTAAGCTTATGAATTTTAGATCAGTTTGTGACTAATCCTAACTGGGAGTTTTGTAGAGGGTGTTGGTTCATTGTGTGTTGCATATGTAATTAGCTATATATCATATATGTAGAGGCTTAGTTTTATTTTTAGCTTACTTTGCATGAATGAACTGATAGCTAGGATAGGATAGATCTAGATATTAATATTAAAATTATTATTATTTGTTTTAACTAATACATTCTCGATAAGCCCATGTGACTTCTTTCTCTATTTTTCAAATGTTCTAATGTTCTAAAACCAAAAAATGTAATCAAACTATTTTATAAGAGTCAAATAGACCTCATTTTTGAATTGTGTGGACAAAAGTATCTAAGAGACCATTTTTGGGCTTCTGTAACCATATCCAGCTGCACTAGAGGAACCTCAACATGCCTCTTTATAAAGTTCAGTGACAGTCTCAGGCTGGGGCTCTCAAGTGGGGACCATTTTAGTCAAAGTATGGGTATTACATAGTTAAAATTTGGTGTGATTTCTATTAAACCCCAGCCTGTCATCTATGCCAAATTTTATTAAAATTGGAAATGGTGAGGTAGGGAAAATTTCTGAAATCCTGTCAGTTGGCATGGAATGACCCATATATATATATATATATATATATATATATATATATATATATATATATATATATATATATATATATATATATATATATATATATATATATATATATATATATATATAGTGTACTTACGTATCTTGGGCAGAGCCTTAAAAGCGACCGAAAAATTGGTGACATCTGTAAAAATGTTTTCATAATTAGGCCTATTACTAGTAATGGGACAATATTAAAAAATTTCCAATTCCAATTCCGATACCAATCAATGAAGGAATAAAAATATAGTTGCAATCAGGGATGGACCAGGGCTGGGGCTGAGGCTGGGCTTGCCAAAAATTTGTAAGGAGGTCAAAAGCAATGAAATTTTAGGTTAAGAAAATTAGATATAATTTTAATTGAGATTTATTTTATAAGGAAGAAGTAGAATAGCCAACATTCACTTAAATTAATGATTATATGCATTTCTCAGAAAAAAAATCAGAAAATTACAGATTTTGTATAATAAAAGCTTTAAAAAAGTACAAAAATTTTAGAATTTTTTTCCTTTTTCTAATTCACAATAGTGATTCAACAGGTTTACTTAGGGAAGACCCTAAGTTAAAGCTTGAAAAATGTAAAATATAGAATTATCAATATAACTTGTATTTATACATATCATTGCTATTTTATTGCTGTGTATCAAATTTGTATCATTTAGCTACATTATTTCAAAATTATTATTTTGTTTATACTTTGCAACTAAGGCTAAAAGATCAGCTTCAGCAGTTTGGAAGTACTTTATTACAATGTTTCAGGATAGGCTCGAAATAATTGAATGTAACTGTACTGTCAGGAAATTAGAAGATTTCCAGGTGCCCCAAGTAAAAGTTTTTCAACCAAATTTTTATGGGGGCATTTAAATCAAAACACAAAGATGAACATTCACTAGCAGAAGAGGAGTGGTCAAAAGAAACAGAAAAGAAAAAGAAAATATTGAAAAAACAAGAAAAATCTTAATTTTCGTATAGTTTGTGTGATTTAATCCACCATTAATAAGTATAATTTGCCATTTTAAACCCGGCAGGCAAACCCCAGTTTCCCTGATTTTTAGCCAGGGCCAGAGACCCGGATGGTCCATAGTTGCAATTATGTAATTTGAAAGATTGGTTTAAAAAGGCACAAATTGTAGACGAAATACACAATAATAATAATATACAGGATTGTAACACTGCCTTACGCATTTTACACTTGCACTCGCTTCAGGTAAAATATCAATTTCTTACAACAGGCATTTTCATTCTCCTCTCTTGCAAATGACAAATGGCCCATTTTGAAAATTAAACATATACAAATATGTTAATTTATTTAATTTCAAAATTTTAAATACTTTCCTAGTTTTATGCACCATATTACAAATTTTTCAGTCAAAAAGTGCAGTGTGTATGCAAAATAATATATTGTTTCACAAATTGGTAATTCACACATTAAAAATAAATATATTCTGGAGGCATTTGCCATCTTTTACTCAACATGAAGTTTCAATAATATTTTGAATCATGTTTTATTGTATTACACAAGCATATAGTAATTTAAATTACTTTAATATATATGTAATTTTTCTCTTTAACAATATTTGTTATGACATTTTAATTACTTATATATATATATATGTGTATATAATATATTGAGTGTTGTATGAGACAGTCGAATATGAATCAGTTTCTCTCTCTCTCTCACACACAGGGTAATTGTAAATAAATGATTTGCAGTAAATCACTTGACAATGAACACATTATAACTACAGTATTTTAAAAAAAAGTGAATGACTGTAATTAGAACACAATTCAAATAGTTTTGCCGAAACAACCTAGATTTTATATTCATAGGAACATAGGAAAATAGAGACAGTTAGAAGCTACAAGGGCCTATCGAGACTGTCCCAGTCCAAACAAATAATAACAACAACAATACTAATACATCCACGAAAGACTAGGTCTATCCCATCCTAGTTATTAGTTCTTTCATGCATAATCATGCATAGATAAAAGTAAAACTAAACCCCATTACACATGCAATACTCAATGAACCATCACCCACTACAAAAACTGCCGTTAGGCTTAGTCATAGGTTGATCTGTTGATCCAAAAATTCATATATACCCGCCAATTTGGCTTAGTCAGATTATTCTATATAATACCCAAACCATCCATATATCTATCTAGCCCCTTTTTAAATTTGACAAGAGAATCACAGTCAACAATCTCTTGTGGCAAGTCATTCCAAAAATTAACAACTCTATTACTGAAAGAGTATTTTCTTAGATCGAGATGGCATGGCTTCTTTTTAATTTTCTTATTATGTCCTCTAGTTACTCTTCCATGGTCCACTATGAAGTATTTTTCAATCTCTGTATTACTGTCAGATTGCAAATATTTTGTAAACTTGTATCATATCCCCTCTGAGAAATCTCCTTTCAACTGAGAACATTCCTAACTCCTTCAACCTCTCTTCATAGCTCTTATTTTCAAAGCCAGAAATCATCCTTGTTGCTCGACGTTGTACTCTCTCCAGCATATCTATGTCTTTTCTTAAATGAGGAGCCCAAACTTGTGCACAATACTCTAATGCTGGCCTGACATAGCTATTATATAGTTTGCTTATAACCTCTTTGCTCTTGTAAACTACATTGCTGTTAATTATACCTAACATCTTATTAGCTTTAATCCTTGCTTCCAAACATTGACCAAGAAGTCTATTTAGATCACCTTGAAGCTTTATGCATCCATCATTATTCCTTACTGAGGTAACCACTTTGGTATCATCTGCAAACTTAGAAACCTTGCATTTAAGACCTTTGTCTAAATCATTTATATATATAAGGAACAAAAGTGGTCCCAGCACAGAACCTTGTGGTACCCCACTCTTCACCGTTTCCCATAATGACTTATTACCATTAAGTAATACACACTGCCTTCTGTTCTTTAACCACTCTTTAATCTAATTGTGTACCATTCCATCTATACCATACTGCGACAACTTTTGCATCAGCCTAACATGGGGTACCTTATCAAAAGCTTTGCTAAAGTCTAAATATATGACATCAACTGGATCACCCCTGTCTATACATTCAGTAATATATTCCATAAATTCTAGTAGATTTGTCTGACATGATCTACCCTTTCTAAAGCCATGCTGGGAGTTATATAGTATCTTGTTATCATCTAAATGCTTCTCTATATGACTTTTCAGTAACTTTTCCAAAATTTTCACAACCAGAGATGTTAAACTAACTGGCCTATAGTTCCCTAAATCTTCTTTACTACCTTTTTTAAAAATGGGCACCACATATGCTGTTTTCCAGTCCTCAGGTACCTCTCCAAAAGCAATAGATCGCTTAAAAATCAAATACAGTGCCTTTGCAATACTGCTACTCCCCTCTTTTAGAATTCTACCATACACACCATCCGGACCCGCTGCCTTATTTGGGTCAATATGTTCTAGTAAGGATACGATTTCATTTAACTCAATTTGAAATGTTGTACACCTATTCATTACATGTATACTAGAACTATTACTCTCTAAAACTGCTATCCAACCTTTCCTCAGTAAACACTGATGCAAAATAAGCATTGAAAATATTAACCAATTCCTTATCTGAACTTACTAAATTCTCATCAATTTTAATTGGGCCAATTTTCTTATCCTTGCTTTTAAATTTATAAAAGCTAAAAAACTTTTTCAGGTCTTTATTACTGTTTCTTGCCAAATTAATTTCTGCCATTCTCTTTGCTCTTCTTATTGACTGGTTAAGTTCATTCCTAATTCTCTTATAATGTTCCAAATCTTCCCCCCCTTCTCCTACCTTTGAACATTTTAAAACATCTACGCTTTTCACTGATTTTCTCTTTTATCTCTCTACTCCACCAATTAGGTTTTCTATTTGCCACCCTAATGGGTTTATCTTTAAAACACACAGACTGAATGTTAGCCAATATTTGCTTGAAGTATTCCCACATGATGAAACAATTTTGACCATTAAACTCCTTATCCCAGTCAATTTCATTGAGCATTGCTCGGAATTTGCTAAAATCTCCGTTTCTGAAATCTAATATCTTTTCCCTATTGACTTGCAATTTGGGCCCAGACCTCACATTCCAGTTAAATCTAATAATATAATGATCACTAGCTCCTAAAGTCTCCCCTACTTCGACATCATTCACCATCATTTCATCATTTGTTAATATTAAATCTAACAATGCTGCATGCCTTGTCGGTTCTTGGACCATCTGACTCAAAAAGTTGTATAGAATACAATTTACAAATACTGAACTTCTATTAACTATACTACTCAAAGAATTCCACTCAATGTCTGGAAAATTAAAATCACCCATAATGACTATTCCTTTTACATTATTTTCACACGCTACCTTGATTTCCTTCACCATTTCTTCATCTAATACTTGACTCTGATCAGGAGCTCTATAAAATGCTCCTATCCTGTATGATTTATTATACATAAGAATATCTACCCACACAGATTCCACATCCTGATTTGTTTTAATGTCAGCTATTAACACTGATTCAATATTGCTTTTAACATAGAGTGCTACACCTCCACCACTTCTTCCTCTACGTTGGTATAGGTAAAATGAGTATCCTTCTATTTCATATTCCTGTAGGGAAGTCTCCGTAAAATGCCTCATTAACCCATGCTTCAGTAATGCAAATTAATGTCAAGATTCTCCTTTATAATGTAACTAATCAACTCATCTTTTTTGTTTCTAAGACTCTGAGCATTTGTGTAAAAACATTTCATACTAAACATGTCCTTATATGTATCCTTTACATCTTGATTTCTAGTAATATCTCCATTTTTATTAATAGGCCCATATTGTAAGGCACCTCTATTTTTATTCATACCACCATCAATCCCACCGTCAATATTAAAATCACCATCTCCACAACTAACAGTGCCAATATTATGCCCTTCACCCCTATTCTTACCTAGTTTCCCGGCAGACATCTCTCCATCCTGCAACTCAGAAGCTGCACACCCTCTCGACTAAGATGCACTCCATCTCTTGCAAACAGATTCCTGTCTTGAAACTCTTCCCAGTGATCTAAAAATCCAATATCCTCTGATAAACATAAATTCCTAACCCTTTCATTTACACCAAAGGCCCTACTTTCCCATTCTAGCCCTGCTCCCAACCTAGGTAAAATACCTGACACTATGCATTTCCTACCACTTACTTTCAGTCTTTCAATCAAATTCCTATAGCTTGCTATCAGTTCCTCTGACCTTCTATAACCTATATCATTTGTACCAACATTTACAATCACTCTTGCATTCACATTTGTATCTGCAATCTCTCTATCTATTCTGTCCACAATATCATTCACTCTTGCACCTGGATAACATACTCGCATTCGTTTCCTTTTATCCGTATTTCTAAAGGTCCTATCTAAATATCGTATCTGAGAGTCTCCAATTAGTAACGCCTAAAGTCTTCCTCTTGGGAAACCTGACGTCACAACTGGACACTTAAGATTCCTCCCATCAGAAAGACAGCTAAACCTATTTCTGCAGGTCACAGGTCTAGTGTCCCTCATGATCCTAATTTTATTACTCCTATTCTCTACAACACTCCATCTATCTGCAGTCCTATCTGCCTCTATAGCCCTCCCCCTCTTGAATTCCTGCCTAGGCGAGTCACTAGGTCTACTTACCCCCATACCCCTACCATTAGCCTGCCCCCTCTCTATTTCTTGCCCTACCATGAGCCCCTAGTCTCATCTGAATCACTACCAACCACCTTCTTCCTAACACTTCCCTCTCTTCTTAACTCTGATACCCATTTGCTAAGCCTACCTACTTCTAGCTGCAAAGACTCAGACCTTTCATTCTTTTTTATCTCATTCAAATCCTCACTTATCCTTTCAATCTCCTTTCTTATCAACACATGCTCAGCTTTCAGGATACAAACAGTACATTCACCAACATGTTCTCTTCTCACAGTCCCACAAATGCCACAATCCACATACATACTCAAATTATTATAATATGCTATTCAAGTTAAATTATTACAAAGGCCTAACTTAAAGCTATTGAAATTATACTATATTGTTACAAGGCCTAACTTTAATCAAGATCTCTAAGCAACAATCTAACCTCAAATATCCTAAATTAAACAAGGGTAAAAGTACACCTAAAGGATAATAATTATGCCTAACCTTGCGAGTGCTTAGTCTTTCAGAGCACATGATAGGAAAAAAAAAATTTAATTTCATACGCCTAATTTATTTTATTTCATATTTCCTCTTCATAGTTTCAGTATATTAAAAAAATTTTTTTTTTTTTTTAGTTATGAAATACCTATAAAATTTCTTACTGATAATGCAACAACCTGATGAAACTTTACACACATAAATTGATGTTCTAAAATGTGATTAATTAACGATGTGGTAATTTATATGTTTAAAATAGGTAACTTTATAGGACAAACTTCATTAAAAAAGTTTACAAAGTTTGAATTTAAACAAATGTAAAAGGGGCTTATCTCCATTTATCTATGATTCCTTCTATTCATCTGACCTACTGTATGTTTTTTTTTTTTTTATCTTTCTTTCTTTCTTTTTTTTCAAGCAATGCAATTACTAAGATCATATGCTGGTGCTTCATTTAATTAAGAAATTATCACCACTATTACCACTTCCAAACAATATTTTTTTACCATCACCATCTTATTTTCTTTATATTATTTATTTACTTTTTTTTATGTTTTTTCAATATATTACAAATACTTATTTACTGTTTTATTAACATATAACCCCTTATAATTCTAAGTTCTGTCAAAACACTAGCTTCAAAATTCTGTCAAAAGCTTCAAAATTCTGTCAAAAGAAAACTTCAAAATTCTGTCAATAGCCAACTTCTTTGTTTTGTCAAAAGACCTCAAAATTCTGTCAAAAGACAACCTCAAACATCTGTCAAAAGATAACTTTTAATTTATTAAAATTGTACACATATAAATTGATGTCAATAGACTTCTAACAACCTTATGCGACAAACTTAGGCCTAAAGACAATCCTTATTTTTTAAATTTTATTTCATTTTTATTTGTAATAAATTTATTTATTTATTTATTTTTTTAAAGTAGGAAAATATCTATTTTATTTTCACCTTAAATATTTCAAAGAATATAATTTAGTTTCCTTTAAAATTAAGAAACTAATAATTCCAATGATCTAAAATACTGGCATGGATCCAGAAATTTACAGTTTAAGCAATTCATCAATTCACTGGGTAAGACTGTTTAAAAACTGTTTATATGCTTTCACTATTTATCTAGTGTATATACTTTATATATTTTGATTTTCCCTTTATGTTGGAGAAGTTCTTCATAGGGGTTTATAAAGTTGGTTTATTTTTTGTATTGATGTAGCACTCCCTTTAGTACCTAAACAGGCTGCCGGTTAAAGAATTAGCACCTTTTTCAAATCATTTGTCGCGATCAGGCGTTTTATAAAATATAAGTGGTTTTACTTTTTCATTATAAGGCCTCAAAATTCAAAGGTAAAAGATATGGGGTTATATATTTTTCCTTATTCACCTCTGTCTTGGGTCAATCCATTTTTTCCGTACCGATGATGGCCGCTCGATAATTTTAGAAAACTTTTATATTTTGCATGGCGTTAATGTTATCCCTGGGAAGTTCAAAACCACCATTCGTTTTTGTAGATTTACTCTGGTTGTAACAGGGTGAGCCAAAATGTTAGACCAGGTGGAGCCAAATTTTCACTTAATAGAGGCTAACATTTTAAGTAATATCTCCATATTGGTAATTCTTATACCAAATTTCATAGAGATTGATTTGTTAGGGATACTTTAAGGTACATTTGGCCTTTCCTGTTTTTTTTTGTGAAAATAATATTTCACCATGAAAATGAATCCGAAAAATTGTGTTAAAAATCGAAGAAATTTCCATTTTCGTGGGTGTATTATTAAAAGAAGGAAATAATTTAACGATATAAAATTTTGTGTGATAATACATACTAAAGTATGGTTTAACTTAAATCTTATTTGAAGTTGGGTAAATATTTTTAAAACAATTTACAGGGTGTTCAAAAATCAATTTTTCTGAAAATCGGTAAATTTGAACCTTAATATCTCTGGTTTGGTAAGTGCTAAAAATCTGAAATTTTCACACATTATACTACTACCATAGATGTTCCTTCACCTGCAATATTAACTTTGGTACGTGCTTGTTTTAAGAAATACAGCCATTCAAAAATGCAAAAAAAAAAAAAAATTAAAGTTGTGTTATGATACCTATAATTATAGTTATTATAGTTCAAGACAATACATAGACAAATGAAATAGTGTGGCATCAAGGAGAAATGAAAACAAAGTTAAAAAATTTAATTATAAGGTTAATATACATAAGAATGTACCATTATATCTACTTTAAATGACAAAATAACTTTTGAAAAAGTTGATCTACATATATATATATATATATATATATATATATATATATATATATATATATATATATATATATATATATATATATATATATATATATATATATATATATATATATATATATATATATATATATATATATATATATATATATATATATATATATATATATATATATATATATATATATATATATATATTATATATATATATATATATATATATATATATATATAATATATATATAAATAAAATAAAAATAAAAAAAAAAAAAAAAAAAAAAAAAAAAAAAAAAAAAAAAAATATAAATATATATATATATATATATATATATATATATATATATATATATATATATATATATATATATATATATATATATATATAATATATATATATATATATATATATATATATATATTATATATATATATATATATATACTTTGCGCTATAACTGTGATTGTTCAGAAGAAGAGAGATTTCTTCGGAAACTTTGTTTGAGATGTTGTAATTTCTGCCTTTTAATGACATTTTCATTTCAAGCCCAGAAAGTTTTCTTAAAATATTTTTCATTGGGATCCATACCCGATCGCAAGCTGACATCTTGAATGAAGCAAAATTGCTTCATTAAGTTTAGAGATAAATGACACAGTAGCTTGCGTATATGATGACCAATGGTGGATTGGAAAGGTAGAAGAAATAAGTGTGGGGAACGATGATGTT